>CBVK0101486679.1:0-35574 GCA_900067695.1 Picea abies
TCTTCTTTGGTGCATAAGATTTTCTTGAAAACTTTCTTTGTGGTTCTTTTTCCTTTATATGTTTGTCTTCTTTTTGAGTCACCTTCACCATTTCTGTTTTTCTTATGAGGACATTTGTTAGAAAAATGACCAATAACATCATTGTTGGTGCAATTATTTGCATAATATATTACCAAACATAAATTATCAAACAAGATTCGTAATCAGTAGAATTGATGCACTATATGTGCTGATAACAGAAAGGTTCCTATGTCTGATGATTATATCTCAATCAAGAAAAAATTAATTAAATAACATTCTTTTTCACACTTTTCAAATAACATTCTCCACTCATTTCAAAATTCAGAAACCAAAACTTGCAAACAAAATCTTAACAATCATGCATCCAAAAGATCTTTCTCGGATAATGATTTGTCCATTTACAAGATCATGAAATGGAAAGATGGACTTTGACTTAGTTATTTATAGCTATTACTCTTGACAACAACTAGCAAGCAAATCTAGTCACACTTCAATGATAACAGAAGATAAAGCTCATAGTAAAACTCTCAAGCAAACAATCAATAGAAAAGGCTCTTGCTTAGATAACAAGTCTGTTCATTAGAGGCTCATGAAATTAACATATGAAATCAAATCTTGTCCCTTGTAGAAATTAAAACAAACAACACTCTGCATATGCTCAAAGGAAAACATCAATCAATCCTGGAAGAAATTCTAGGTATATCGAGATACTCCATTATCGATTCATGTAGGGTGAAATATGGAGATCCAACTTGTCCATAGGTTTGCAAAATAAAAACAAACACCAAATCATTTAATCTAACAAATGCATGCACTTAAATCAAATGATTGTTCTCACATACTCACACAAAGATGTCAAATCATTACTCAGAAATCATTACACTCATAGATCTCACATTACACACACAACTCTAACTTACTCTAAATTACCACACATCCATGTGACCTGCTATTCAATGTATCACTGAAACATGACAGGGATGGAATTAGATGTTGTAATCAAACATAAAATTACTCTGTTCACACACACACACAAAAACCAGAATTATATTTACAACTAGATACAAAGAAGCTTAGCTTGATTGGGTTGGTGGGCCCTTGCCATACCAACAAGGAAGCCCTTAAGAGGAACTTATAGAAGAGAGGGTTTGAATACACACATATAATCCATGAATTGTAATTATATCATTACTTTAGAAAACATAGGTACAATCCACAGTCTTCAAGTATCAACCCTACAACATAACAATTCCTCTTTCTTCAAGAACCAATATTATAGAATAATAATTCCTTTCTACTCAGACCTATGAGATCTTATTTATACATAAAATTCATGGAGGAATGGATGAAACCACATCCCCAAGCTAAGAAAACATTTTTTACAATTTTAGGATAAATCCCAAAAATCTGTGTTTTTTTAACAATTTGGGCAAATTCGATTTAGTCCCCCACCCATATCTCCCAAACCAATTCTAATTTTAAAAAAAATCCCACAATTTGCTCAATTTTTCATATTATGGACAAAACCCATGTATTAGAATTTCTAGATCTGATACCATATGCACAAAAATTGAGGCGCAAGTTGGTCATTTGAGTTTTTTTGCTAATTTTGGCAGAATCATTCACTCTTAGTTGGAGGTCCAGACGTGTGATATGGGTGAATTATGACTCACATTTCCTCATGAAAACATTGTTCTGGACATAACCCGTATCCCAAATTTCTTCTAGAAACATTCAAAAATTCCAAATTATGTCTAGTACTAGATTAACACAATTGGTACCGGATTAGCATAGTTGGTACCAGATTAGAACAAGTAGTACCAGAATCTTGTAGGAAAGGGTTTAGTAATGGATGAAGCTGCTTAAGATTCAAACTGATTGGGCTCATACATAGTCAACCATTTAATCGAATTAACTCAAGAAAACTAAAAACATCATGCCTTAATCATAATTTACCCCTTATGCACATGAACAAGGTAATCATGTGTATTTATGGAAGAAACAATCAGGTATATGCTCATATAATAGGAAAAATAGGCTTAGATAGAGGGTAATATAGGGCATTAGAAGTGTCAAAACTGAGACTCAACATTCCCCCATGCTTAAGTTGCATGTCCTCATGCAACAATGATCTTCAAAATTTCACAATTGATGATACTCTTCACTCGATCAAGAACTCCCTGAAGTTTCATCCTTCTTAAGCTCCTAAGTTCCTATTAAACAATATAAACTTCCTGGCTTATGTTTCACATTCTTACTCATGTAAAAGTAGTTATGGTGAGAAAGTGGAGTCATGAGTAATGGATTAGATCTGTTAGTGATTTGACATTAAGTCTTATCCAATCTGTTTTCGATCAAAGTTAGGAGAAAGGGATGGTTGTGACTCTAATATGATTATAGGATAGTGGCCAAGAGTTTTCATAATGACTTTGACTAATACCCCCCGGTTAGATTACCTTTAAAACAAAAGTGATATAAGCATAGTTTAGATATCATTTGAAGAGAGAAACACATAAAAGAATACATCCCAAGATGATTAACTTGTTTATGATCCAAGTTTTTAGAGATGAAACTCTTCTTACTGAGGGTAAGGTGAATTACACATACTAAGGGTCCCACTTCTCATGCAAACCTACTTATTTTTAAAGATAGAACTCTAAAGTGGGTAGCTGAAGGTTCTTAAGAACATCATCCGAGAGACATAATGGTCATCTCCTAGCCTTTATTCGATAATGATTTCTTCAGAATGAGACCCAAGGGTTTTTGTTCAGTTTTAAGTGTGCAACTTTATGTTTTTCAACTCCCTTTACCCGGCATATCCCTACTCCCAACGGGCTTGTTCAGTACCCTGACAGGTTTACCTTAGTACCATACAAGCATGGCCCCGCTGCCACCAGGCCTCTTTAGTAACCGACGGGTTTACTTGTACTTCCTGATACTTCATTTTTATTATATTACTCAAAATATTTAGAATGATGTATACTATTCATTGACAATTTTAGAGTATAAGGAAGGCAGGTAGTACGAGAGTGTTTTAGAGTTATTAGGAACATAATTAATTGTTTGCAATAATCCCAAGGGTGACATCATCCACATTCAAATAAAATCTCAGCTATTCAATGTACAATGGAACATCTCAGATAATGACTAAGAGGTCCCTCTAGTTAATCCTATTAGTTTTTTATGAAAGTTCATTGCGATTTTGCAAGGGCGGTCCACCACATGATGTTTTCATCAATGTCTCCCAAGAAAAACTTGTAAAGATAAACTTGGATAAAAACTTGTTTGAATCAACTAGGTTAGTATTTGAAATAATGGTGTTATCACTTTTCAATGAATATTTCAATTAGCAATCACTTCTTCAAAATGATGAAGTAATAAGACAAGTGAACCCATTATCATAGAGAGCTAAATGTGAAAATATCTTGTTAAAGGAGAGCAAGGATGATTCATTCAAGGTTGAGTGTATAAATGTAGGAGGAAGATGTACATGAGAGTAAAAACAATTCAACATAAGACTTAAATGATTCTTGATAGAAAGAACATGAAGATATTAGCCCATACCTCTAATTACCTAAAGTGAAAACAATATTAAGCACATGAAAAAGATCATATCACTTTGGCATCAATACTAGATAAGTAATTGGTATCAAAAAATGTTTTTGCAGTACCATAATAGATAGTACCGGAATAGGACAGTATCATAATAAAGAAGGGGGCAGAAACATAGTGACAAGATGCATGATTTCTATACGAGGAGATGTATACAAGGTCTTGCAAAAGTTCATGGTAGGGAGCGTGCAATAATTGAGAGTAACCATATGTTTACTGCATAATTAGTCTAATTCCTTTAGTAAATGAAAAATGTTGAATTTATATGTCCTAGTACCTAAATCGAGCAATAAAACTTGAATATATGATTAGAGCTACCAACACTTTATTACCAGTACCAGATCACCTGAGTATCGGATGGACACAGGGTTGTGCTTCAGTACCAGAATAGCGCAGAGTTTTGGTTCAATACCGGAATAGCACAGACCTCCTCCTTTAATACTGGATGAGCACACAGGTGACCATCAATACCAGATCAACACAATACCAGATGAGCACATGAATGGTGTTCAGTATCGGATGAAAGCATACTTTCTCCTTTGGTACCAGAGGAACGCAGAGGCAAACATTATTTGCAGTACCAGATGAATGCAATTCTGCAGTAATGGAATAGAATGGTACCAGAATTCTGGAAATGACCATCAAATCCCAGCACTGAACATGTTGATTTGGCCTCACCAATGGAAGTTGAAAAAGAATATGAAGGTTTCAGCAACCACTCCCCCATGCCTAAGGTTTTGCATGGCCTCATGCAAACAATGTGAGATGATAAAAAGGGATGCTCAGAGAGTTGTGAACACCTGCTAAAAACAAACCAATAGAACTAATTAAAACTAGATTTTTAGTCATGCTTAAAAACAGAAAATTTAGGGAAAATGTCAAAAGTTGAATTATTAGCTATGAATAAAATAGTTTGGAATTAACATTCAGTTTCGAATGCTATTAAAAATATTACTTAATTAATCATCCTTATGAAATAGTAGTCTTAAAATAGATAGGTAATGATGAAGCACAAATGCATCATTTTTAACAACTTAAAGAAAAAGAAGAAATTTGAAGAAATAGGTCATGAAGCACTCCCTTAAGTGTTATCTTTTTTTCACAAGGTTGTCTTCTCCACTTTTGAAACCCTTCCAATATTATGTGTGCATTCAAAGGATGAAGATATTCCCTTCTCATAAGATTCCAAACAAAATCATCATAACTTTTAAAAAGAAATCTACTATAGGAACAAAAGATCTTAAACCAATTTCTTTATTAGCTTTTGACATTCCCATTTATGAAAAGTAGGAAAGATAGGTTGCATTGCAACATTTATTTGTTTATTTACTATCCTACTCTAATTGAAAAAAATAAAATGTGCTTCAAGTATAGGAATACTTCCAGTGAAGCCATGTGCGTAATATAGTTAGAAATATATACATACTCGGGTTTAAAAGATAAATTTTAATGCATATCAGAGTATGAAGGACCAACTGCTTTGATGATGAGATCAAGAAATAATGAAAAATAAAAGAGTGGTGTGACCTAATAACTAATTGAAACCATATTTCAATAGGATCGCTATATTCTTGTTTCTCTTCTTTGTTTAGTTCACACTGAATGTCTTCCTCTACCATGATCTTCAGATTATCCTCTTCAAGATGATTGGTCTTTGGAGTACATATAGGATCTGCAGAGAGGCATGCTAAGGAATCCTCAATCTTAGTTTCCACTGGTTGCTCTCCATTGAATTCTATCCATGATTCATTATTCTCCTCAACAAATTCACAAGAGGAATCTGATGAGACTTCTAAATCTTCCTGTGGAAAGACAACTAGATTCTTGATTGCTATCAAGATATTCTCTTCTTGAGAGGTGGATATCCCAACTACTGCTAGAATGAGAGAAAGTTCTTGGAGGAACATTCTTAAATCTCTTGATTATCCTTGAATTACTCTAGTTGGTTGTTGATCCCTGTATCGCAACACAAATTAGTACTCGGGGGTTCTTACAACACCCGAAACATGATTTATCATCAAAGATATGAATTTTAAAACTATTTGTAAAAACAAAACACACCAAACTTGAACTCCTTCTGTTACTGGGACCCTTTTGTCACTAGGTTATCAGTTCACACAAGTTAGCTCATCATAAATAAAACTAAATTTCCATAAATAAAAACACACCTGCATCAAAATAAGAGAGGACAACCTAACTTTGGAGAAACCCCACCAAAGTGGATGCATGGGCTCTTCCCTCATGTCTTATTGTATTCTCTCCACCCTTAGGTCATCCAAAAAACGAATTGAAAACCATTAGAGAAATATAATTCAAATACTACCTATTACCATTTACAACTCCCCGGCGACGACGCCAAAATGTTGGTGCAATTCTTTACATAATATATTACCAAACATAAATTATCAACCAGGATTCGTAATCAGTAGATTTGATGCACTATATGTGCCGATAACAGATAAGTTCCTATGTCTGATGAGTATAGCTCAATCAAGAAACAATTAATGACATAACACTCTTTTTCACACTTTTCAAATAACATTCTCCACTCATTTCAAAATTCAGAAAGCAAAACTTGCAAACAAAATCTTAATAGTCATGCATCCAAAAGATCTTTCTCAGATAATGACTTTTCCATTTACAAGCTCATGAAATGGAAACATGGACTTTGACTTAGTTATCTGTAGTTATTACTCTTAACAACAACTAGCAAGCAAATCTAGGCACACTTCAACGATAACAAAAGATAAATCTCATAGTAAAACTCTCAAGAAAACAATCAATTGAAAAGGCTCTTGCTTAGATAACAAGTCTATTCATTAGAGACTCATGAAATTAAGAGATGAACTCAAATCTTGTTCCCTGTAGCAATTAAAACAACCAACACTCTGCATATGCTCAAAGGAAAACATCAATCAATTCTGGAAGAAATTCTAGGTATATTGAGATACTTCATTATCGATTCATGTAGGGTGAAATATGGAGATCCAACTCGTCCCTAGGTTTGAAAAATAAAAACAAACACTAAAGCATTTAATCTAACAAATGAATGCACTAAAATCGAATGATTGTTCTCACATACTCACACAAAGATGTCAAAACATTACTCATAAATCATTGCACTTATAGATCTCACATTACACACACAACTCTCACTTACTCAAAATTACCACACATCCATGTGACCTGCTATTCAAGGTATCAATGAAACATGACAGGGATGGAATTAGATGCTGTAATTAAACATACAATTACTCTATTCACACACACCAAAAACCAGAATTATATTTACAACTAGATACAAAGAGGCTTACCTTGATTGGGTCAGTGGGCCCTTTCTATACCAATAAGGAAGCCCTTAATAAGAACTTATATAAGAGAGGGTTTGAATACAAACATAGAATCCATGAACTGTAATTATATCATTTCTTCAGAAAACAGAGGTACAATCCACAGTCTTCAAGAATCAACCCTACAACATAACAATTCTTGTTTCTTCAAGAACCAATATTATAGCATAATAATTCCTCTCTACTCAGACCTATGAAGTCTTGTTTATACATAAAATCCATGGAGGAATGGATGAAACCAAATCCCCAATCTAAGAAAACAATTTCTACAATTTTAGGATAAATCCCAAAAATCTGTGTTTTTTTAACAATTTGGGCAGATTCGAGTTAGTCCCCCACCCATATCTCCCAAAGCAATTCTAATTTTGAAAAATGGCCCGAATTATACTCAATTTGTCATATTATGGACAAAAAATATGTATTAGAATTTCTAGATTTGATACCATATGCACAAAAATCGAGGTGCAAGTTGGTCGTTTGAGTTTTTTTTCTAATTTTGGCAGAATCATTCCCCTTGAGCTGGAGGTCCACACGTACAAGATGGTTTAATTATGACCCATGTTTCCTCATGAAAACATCGTTCTGGACATAACCCATGTGCCCAAATTTTTTCTAGAAACATTCAAAAATTCCAAATTATGTCTAGTACCGGATTAGCACAGTTGGTACCGGATTAACATAGTTGGTACAGGATTAGAACAACTAGTACTGGAATCCTATAGGAAAGGGTTTAGTACCGGATGAATCTTCTTAAGATTCAAAGTGATTAGGATCATACATAATCAAGCATTTAATCGAATTAACTCAAGAAAACTAAACAAATCATGCCTTAATCATAATTTACCCCTTATGAACATGAACAAGGTAATCAAGTGTATTTATGGAAGAAACAATCGGGTATATACTCATAGCAGAGGTAAAATAGGCTCATATAGAGGGTAATATAGGGAATTAGAAGTGTCAAAACTAAGACTCAACAATCACAATTAAAACAAATTAAAGGAAGCTTACCTCTATACCTACCGTCAGCTCCCTTGTTCAGTCTTCTGAAAAAGTTGGCCACTTCTTCATCATCTTTCGAGATGTCATTATTGTTGTTATGCTCATTTTATTCTTGCTTTCCTTTTTTCATTTATCTTTTGGATGCTTTGAAGGCTGCTTCATTTACATCTGGATTTTCCTGTTTAGTTCTCATTTCATATGATCTGAAGATTCCATGTAGTTCGCCCATGCTTATTGAATTTAGATCTGATATTTATTCTAGTGTTGATATCTTAGGGTCGAATCTCATAGTAAAATATCTTAGTACCTTTTGAACAATTACCAATTCTTTGATTTCTTCTCCCAATCCTATGATTTCATTTACTATTTCATCGACTCGTAAGAAGTAAGTTGCAATATTCACATCTTCCTTCATCTTTAGTTGTTCGAACTGACCTCTGTAAGTTTGAAGCTTTGTTTCTTTGACTTTTGAATCTCCTTCATAAATATTTTGAAGTTTGTCCCAAATCTCTTTAGAGGATTTACAGTGTGAAACTTTGGTGAATATTGTTTCACCAAGACTATTCAGACTTGCATTTGTGGCTTTGTAATTATTCTGACCGATTTTCACTACTTTTTCATTTGTTGGTGGAACTGTTGGTAATGTGTATCCATCTATAATTGATTTCCAAATTTCAAATCCATGTGCCTGTATATATTTCTTCATCCTTATGCTCCAAAAAACATACTTATGTCCCAAAAAACATACCTATGTCCATCAAATGGTGGTATTTCATTTTTATACAAGTATGTCGTCATCCTTATGCTCCAGAAAACATACTTATGTCCATCAAACGGTGGTATTTCATTTTTATACAAGTTGTTTCTCTCCATGATCTACCTTTCAGTGGTTAAACTGATTTCTGAAGGAACTTACTCTGATACCAATTATTGGATTAATGAGGAGGGGGTGAATCAGTAGTAGAGAAATCTAATCCTTTTTAACCATATAATCCAAGTGAAATATCAATGTAGCATTATCATCCAATAACTGCAGAGTAAATAAGCTATGAAAAAATGAACAATCATACACATACATAGTCCACCATTGTTTTACGTGGAAACCCAAAGCGGGAGAAAACAACTGAATTCCTTTTCTTATATGTCTTGAAGAATTACATTCACTGGAAGCACCAAATTTCTTTGTCTTCTAGTTGCAACTGGAAGGAGGCTACAACCCCCTAGTTTCTCAGGCTACAAACTGAGGGAAGCTCCAAATCCCCAATTCTCTGGCTACAACCAGAAGGAGGCTGCAACCCCCCAAGTTCTTCGGATAAAACTGGAAGGTGTCTACAACCACCTACCCTTTCCCCATCCAACTACACTGACGTATAAGTAGAATGATGGAACCACTATCAAACTATCACTGTAAGATATAACACTGTACAATTGTACCAACCTGTACCACTGACCTGTAGCCAACTTGTACCAATAACCTGAACCATGGATCAACTATGCATCTACCTATACCTGAACCTATAATCAACTTGTACCATAAACAAGTGCATCAACCATGCACCAACCTATACCAAACAACCTGTAATCAACCTATACCATAAGTAAGTGAATAAACCATGCACCAACCTATACCTCAACCTACAATCAACTTGTACCATAAAAAAGTGCGTAAACCATGCACCAACCTATACCTCAACCTGCAAACCTTCCTTAACTTTAACAACAATATACTAGCATTTTCTCACATCACTAGTTTTGGATTAGTCAACAACCCTAAATTGAAATAATCATAACTATGTACCTGTAATGAATAAAGATATTAAAATAGTACACAGTATTGTTCAGTGTGTTTTATGCAATTCCTCCAGGTTTCACTATTTGGAACCTCTTAGAAACAGAGTTATAGAGAAAATGACATACCTTGTTGAATTATGGCTTATTCTAGAGAGCGAACTTGTAGAGCGTGCCCTACACAGAATATTTATTGTATGGATATGAACATTTTACATGACATACTATAGACTATACTATAACCGACACATTTTGTCTTACTGAATTTGGATCTATTATGAATAATTTATGACATTTTTACCTGAAACACATGTTTTAGACTAGTTTCAGGACCAACCACAAACCCTATTTTCCACGGCGTGTAACTCCAAAAATACAATGAATCATGAGATGAAGTTTTTACCAGAGATACTTGGATATGTTTCCTCAATGACCTATCAATTTCACGATCTGAATCATTCTAAAAAATACATTATGGATAAAATGGAGAGATGACCTGTAAATAACATACCTTAGAAGGCATCATCAAAATAATTTATCCTCCCTTGAATTTTGGCCTTCTTTACTTCACCTTCCCTTTGAAATTCAGCCTAGATATTATTTGGTTACCTCAGTCACCTGTGGATATTAAATATTCTCAAGTGTAATATAAAATGAGAGAGCCTTTCCTCTTATTTATACTCTCCAAGTAGCTTCCTTAGAAGCATCTTCTAGGTCACTTTTCCCACTTTCCTGATTTTAGGGTTAACCCACTTCTAATTTCTCCATTAAATTTATTATTTAAATAATTTATGTTGTATTCACTTTGAATTATAGTACACTCGTCACTTCACTTTATTATTTACCTTCTAAAATCTCTTAAACCACTTTGACTACTTTGACCTTTTGGGGCTTTTAGATGACATATGAGGGTCCTCCAACTTCGTAAGGCCATAACTCTCAAACCATGAGAAGTTATGTGACATTCCACATACCATCAGAAATAGAATGACATGTACTATCTATATATAACAATATTACCCAAAAATATATCAAAACTCATACCATTATCCATAAAAAAAAACTTGGTTCCATTACCCAAAGCTGGGTTCTCCAACTTCTTATGGCCATAACTCTCTAACCATGAGGAGTTATGTGACGTTCCACATACCACCAGAAATGGAATGACATGTAATATCCATATAGAATAGTATTACCTTCAAATATATTAAAACTCATACCATTATACATGAAACATGCTTGGGTCCATTACCCAAACCTTTTTTCTACCAGAATTCACCACCGGACTTTCTTCAAGGGTTGACATCAATGACAACCAACCTTTGTCAACACATACAACAAGTTGAGGATATTTAAATTTGTGGACCTATACACATAAGATCAATGTGGATGGTGGAGCGACACTTGAAATTATTGAAGGATTTGGTTAGACAAAGAGCACATCCTGAGGGTTCTGTGTTGGAGGGATATATGGCATATCAATCCATGGTGTATATTAGTTAGTATCTTCCTAAATTAGTAGTCCCAAATATGCATGTGGTGGATAACATTTGGGATGTGAACTCCATCAAAAATTTTGAATATCAAGAGAAAATTTTGGGGAAAGGTAGTGTTGGGATTGAATTTTTCCACCATAAAAATACACTCATCATTACATCTTATCACCACATTTATTCAATAATATATCACTAATTACACCATAAATATCCATTATCTCTTTTTATTCCTCCTATGTGGTTAATACATAATTTTTCATAATTTTAATGATTAAAATGATGGTTATACAATAGTTTTGATGATGATGGTTTAATAATATGTTTATATGTCCAAAAAATATGTTATTGCACTGAAATTCATCCAGTACCCACACTGGTGGTCATCTGGTACTCACACTCCAAGTGATATCATTCCAGAAGATTCTACAGTCAACCGATACCTACATAGTCATTTGATACTCACACTCCAAGTCATATGGTACCAGAAGGTTCTATAGTCAAATAATACTTGCACTATCAGTTAGTATTGACACTCCATTCCATCTGATACTCATCTCATCCAGTACCAATTCTACGCTTGTTTGGTACCAATGCTGTGCTCGTCCGATACCAACATCAACAACCGTTTGGTACCAAATATAGTTCAAATTTATGGAGAGCTTTTAGAGGAAAATTAGGGACTTGGTTTTGTCCAAAGAGACTTCTACATGCGGAAGTGAGAGGAATAATTCACCCATCTCGCACGTGTGGACCTCCATCTCAGGGGGAATGATTATGCAAAAATTAGCAAAAATCCCAAACTTCCAACTTGTGCCTCGAGTTTCGTGCATATGGCATAAGATCTAGAAATTCTAAGATATGGATTTTGTCTAAAATATGGAAAATTGAGTAATTTGTGGTAAGGTTTTCAAAATTAGAATTGGTTTGGAAGATATGGGTGGATCCCTATCTCGAATCTGCCAAATTACAATAAAACCTAGATTTTTGGGATTTTTGCCTAAAAATGTAAAATTTGAAATCTGAGCATTGGGATTCGGTCCCATCCACTCCTCAATGAGTTTTCATGTATAAATAAGCCTCATAGGGATATGAAAAAGGACAATTTTCATTATGATCATTCTTTTGTAATGGGGGTTCATTTAATAGAGGAAAAGAGTTATGATGTCATTGTTGTAATTTGAGCTTGAATTTCAATAGATGAAAGATGATTGATTTCATATTTGTGGTGGATCATTGGGTTTTCATTTGAAGTATCTCTAGTAGAAATTTCCATATTGGGAGGGCCCCTCAAGATTGGCAATGTGTTTCTCATCTATATTTGTTTGTTAGATTTGTTTAATTCATTATTATGTATATGTTAGTTTCTCTCTGTGTGAGATATTTTTGTTACATTCTTAATCGATTCATAGATTAGTTGATGGTTAATGTTCTATTCAGTTTTCTAATTGATTTATGTTAATTTTATTTATTGGTTAGCTCATAATTGGATTCTTCTGAGTGTGGCATATCTTCTATAGATGCATTGTGTGGTGGGAAATTGATTTTATTTGTTGCATGACATAATCATAAAAAACACATGATCTTTGATTTCAGTTTAAGGATTTCAAGGTGAATTGAATTAATAAAATAGAGCGTTGACTCTTAACAAACATGAAACTATTCTTGAGTTTGAACCAATTAGGAGTTTGAGAAGAAGGTTGTGATTATATTTTGTTGAGGATCAATTCAATAACCAACAATATTTTAAATTGAGTTTGTGGAATTTTAATGTAAATGGATGAATGATGGAAAGAGTCTTTTGGGTGATTCCATTTGTTTTCTGAAGATCCTGATGACGTCAACCTCCCCCTCTCCAAAGGGATGAATCGACCTCCTGGTCTAGGATTGTTCGATCTGCTGAGTCGAAGCGACTCTTTAGATTCCTACCTAGAACCTGAATATTCTATCAAAGGTCATTATTTTTCCTGGCATAGGTTATGTGGCACTCACAGACCCTCTCCTCAATGCTTTCAAAGTTAAGATCTGATAGTGCTAGCTCTCTATGCTAGGATCCCTCCTTGATGTGACCATAGACTATGACCATGGGCCAGCTCCCTTCGCGACCCTGCACTTTGGGACTTTCACGAGTGGTTTTCTCCTCCTTCCCGATTTCTGAATTGATGAATTCTTCGGGACCAATATACGGCCCACGTTCCCCTCATGATCAATGATAGTGATCACTTACATGAACTCGGACTTCATGAGTTCCTGTCTCGGGTGTTCCCTCCTCAATTTTCCTGAACTATGTGAATCTCTGCCATGTGTCCTCTGCATCCAACGGTACATAATGAAATCACTCTTTGAGACTTTGTGAAGACCTTTGTTTTCTTCCGGCAAACCTTACTAAGTTCCTTTTCCCAAACCTCTTAATCTTCTGCCACCTATATTCTCCTCGACGGTGGATGATTTTTCTGTCTTTGGGTCTTTGGGATTTCCTTGACTCCTTTGCACACTTAGCACAAATTCACCTTTCAACACTTAGACTATTCTCGAAAATCCTTCTGCACTCCTTGCAGAGTTCTGCACAGGCTTCCTTCTGTGACATTACTCAGCTTGAAAACTTCCAAGGTTCCCAGTTTCGTGCATCCTTCAGTGGACTTCTTCTTACCCTCCTAGAAGTCTCTCGCTCTCCCTCCTAAGTTTGTAAGGTAAACTTACAACACCTTAGGTGCAATCCTTGTGCTTGGATCATTTATTTTAAGGCTTCTCCCTTAGCCTTATGGAAGGTTTTAAAGAATTTCCTTTCCTTTGTCGATGCACTTACTGCAAAGCCTTCCTTCACCATAATTTTCAACAATTTTTGGGTTCTCCAACACCTGCAAGTGTGTTGTTTCTATACACACTAGCACTAACTTGATGCCCTCCTGGTAGAGTGTTTCTAATTGTTCAGTAACTCTGAGCTGTGTTTTCTCTCACACAGTATTTCTTTCCAAGGTACCTAACCACCTTGAAATTTCTCCCTGAGTCTGTGAATTAATATGGTATGCCCTCCTGGAAATTTCTCTTCTGACTCCACCTATTTTAGACATGGACTCCTTGCATCAGCTCATAGATCTTCCACTCTCTGTCGCGCACTCCTTCAACTTAGCCTAGAGAACCATACGTAATTCAACATACTCTCAGCTAGAAAACTATATCTCTATCACTATAGATAATTTCTAACATTCATCTACAATTAAAATGCATGTAAAAGACATTCACAACATAGAATCTATTACAGAGAAATGTAAAACAAGAAAAACTGTCATTTTCTATTAATGGTGGAATACCAAATTACAATGGTGGAGTCCAAGCTACAACTGAGTCTTGTCTTTCTGTATCTCTCTCCCTGACTCGTCTATTCTCTCTGACTCTCTACTTAGAAACAATACATCAATTTGTACAAGAGGGGCTCAATGAGCTTCCCTCACAAGCTAAACTAGTGGTGTGAAATCACCATCCCTAATGCCTATCGAAAGGACAAATTACAATGATGGAAATCTGCTTGATATCGGATGCAGATCCATTATGTCACCATCCTATTAATGGTGACCTTATCTCCAACTTGTGTGAATTACTATATTTCTCCTTCCATATTGTCTTTATTAAATGGTTGGATATCACCATAGATTCTCGAGGAAAAAGGAGAGAGCAACGCCTCTCCTCCCTTGAATGCACATCACATGTGAAATTTGACCGGTGCGTGATGAGGTGGAGTGATGCTCTTGCATCATACTCCACATATTTGAAAATCATGAACTCCTACTCATGAGATTTCCAGCGTTGTTGAAATCTACCTGGATCCCAAACTTTCTCTTGGAGTTGTCTCTCGACTCCTCTACTTCACTACTTCTGCTGCATCATCCATGCTTCTCACGCATGCTCCTTTCTGTCCAGCTTCCTCATGCTAACCACTCCTACTGTTGAACTCGACATAAGCTCCCCGATATCTTCAGCCACCTCATTGACCTACTCCATTGGATGGCTCTTCTACTATAGACTAGCTCGCTGCATTTCTCCCTCACCTTTGGGTGAATTGTATTAACTCCCCAAGTTATCCTTCCCATATTTCATGGTCTTAGCTTGCCACTCTGCTACAACTTTCACTACTGCAGTCTTCTCACCATTGAATTGTTTCTCAGCTTCCTCTCCTGACAAATTGAATTCAGGAAGTTCTTCGGATGGCTCCCTTCCATATTCCACTAGAAATCCCTCATGTTGATGCATTTCTTCTGGCATGGCTATATTCTGGAAGCCACCTTTTGGTTCTGGATTTCCTAACCAATCCTCCAGTGCCTTGAACTCCAATTCCCAGTGAGTGAGAAACTCAATCGGGCGTTCTCCTGTTGGGGAAGATATCAGTATATGTTCCTCCTCCTTCACGATAGTATCATCTTATTGTCCTCCCATTGCCTCTGTAAATTCTACGCTAGTCTCCGCTTGGTCGCTTGGTAGAAATATCTCAACTCCTCCAATGATTAGAATAGTCCTTTGATCCTCATTCTTTGCAAAGGAAGTCTTTAACTTCTCATCATCTTAATTCACGCGGCTCACATTTCTACGTGAATATCTAAACAAGTGAGGTTTCTCTATTGCGTCCTCCTCATATACCAATGAAATCTCAACTGAGCTCATCTCTCTTCCCTTTCCCACCTGGAAATATGGGATGTCTCCTCTACCCACCTGGAAGTTTATGAGATCCATTGATCTCGCCTCATTTCCGACCTGGAAATCTATAAGACCCTTGCTAGATATCTTTACCGTATGAATGAGGGCTTCAGCATGCCTCAACCACCGTTTTAACCTTCATTGCTCCTCTCAGATCAACAACTTCTGAAAAGTACACTTTGTTGTTCTCTTCAAAGGCCATCCATACCTCCAATGCACCTTTACCTCCTGTTGCATCTTGAATGCCATTGTCTACATCTAGACTTGGATTTCTCAAAGTTCCTTGTCTATCTCTGCCTTGATTTTCAGTGGGAAAAATCCCCCCTGACCATGCCCATAGTTTCTAATTTCCATATTGTCTCACCTGCAGCCCACTTGGCTATTTAGAATTTGTTGCAACCTCTGCAACAACATCAACATAGCATCACACTCTATCCCTCTTTCTTAAAAAAATTGATTTTGTCTTAGCTCTCTCTGTTTTCTCCTTCACTTATTTTCTATGGGTGAAATCAAGCTATGACACCACTTTGACGTCAACCTCCCCCTCTCCAAAGGGCTGAATCGACCACTCGGTCTGGGATCGTTCGATGTGTTGTGTCGAAGAAACTCCTTAGATTTCTCCCTCGAACCTGAATCTTCTATCAAAAGTCCTTCTTTTTCCTAGCACAGGTTATGTGACAGCCGCAAACCCTCTCCTCAGTGCTTTCAAAGTTCAATTTTGATAGCACTAGCTCTCTATGCTAGGCTCCCTCCTTGATGTGACGATAGACTATGACCATGGGCTAACTTCCTTTGCGACCCTGCACTTTGGGAATTTTGTGAGTGGTTTTCTCCTCCTTCTTGATTTTTGAATCAATGAATGCTTAGGGACCAATCTACGGTCCACGTTCCCCTCAATGGTTGTGATCACTTACGTCAACTCAAACTTCGTGAGTTCTTGTCTCAGGTGTTACCTCGTGGATTTTCCCGAACTGTGTGTATATATTCCATGCATCCTCTTGATCGAACAGTCCAGAATGAAATCTCTCTTCACAACTTCGTGAAGACCTTTGTTTGCTTCTGACAAACCTTACGAAGTACCTTTTCCTGAACCTCTCAATATTTTGCGACCTGTCTTCTCCTCGATAGTGGATGATTTTTTCTTCTTCGAGGATTTGGTATGTCCTCGATTCCTTTGCACACTTAGTGAAAGTTCCCCTTTCGAGACCTAGAATGTTCTAGAAACTCCTTTTTCACTCCTTGTAGAGTTCTACATAGACTTCCTTCTGTGACTATAATCGGCTTGAAAATATCCAATTTTCCCAGTTACTTGCATCCTTCAATGGACTTCTTCTTTCCCTCCTAGAAGGCTCTCACTCTACTTCCTAAACTTGTAAGGAGAACTTACAACACCTTAGGTGCACTCCTTGCACTTGGCTCAGTTCTTCAACGACCTCTCCCTTAGCCTTATGGAAAGTTTTAAATAATCTCCTTTCCTTTGTCGATGCACTTCTTGCAAAGCCTTTCCTTCACCAGAATGTTCAACAATTCTGGGGCTCTCCAACACCTCCAAGCATGTTGTTTATGTGCCCACTCACATTAACTCGATGCCCTCTTGGAATAGTGTTTCAGAGTGTTTAGTAACTCTGAGCTATGTTTTCTCTCACGCAGTATTTCTTTCCAAGGTACCTAACCACCTTAAACTTTCTCCCTGAGTCTGTTAATTAATATGGTATGCCCTCCTGGGAGTTTCTCTTTTGACTGCACTAAGTTCAGACATGCACTCCTTGCATCAGTTCACAAATATTCCTCTCTCTGTCACACACTCCTTTCACTTAGCCTAGAGAACCAGACGTAAATCAACATAGTCTCGGATAGAAAATTGTGTCTCTATCTCTGAAGACGATTTCTAACATTCATCTACAATTCAAATGCATGTAAAAGACATTCACAACACGAAATCCATTAGACATAAATGTAAAATAGGAAAAAATGTCATTTTCTCTTAATGGTGGAATACCAAATTACAATGGTGGAGTTTGAGCTGCAACTAAGTGTCAGCTCTCTGTATCTCTCTCCCTCACTCGTCTATTCTCTCTAAATATCTACTTAGAAAAAATACATCAATTTGTACAAGAGGGGTTGAATGAGCTTCCCTCACAAGCTAAACTAGTGGTGTCGAATCACCATCCTTAATTCCTATTGAAAGGCCAAATTACAATGATGGAAATCTACTCCATATTGGTTGTAGATCCATTATGTCATCCACCTATTAATGGTGACATTATCTCTAGCTTGTGCGAAGGCCTATCTTGCTCCTTGAAGATTGTCTTTATTAAATTCTTGCATCTCTCCTTATATTCTCGAGGAAAAAAGAGAGGGCGGTGCCTCTCCTCCATTGAATGCACATCATGCGTGAAATTTAATTGGCGTGTGCTGAGGTGGAGCAATGCTCTTCCATCACTTGAGTACTGAGTGGATTTAAATGAGAAGAGTCATTTCTATGTTTTATGGTTTGATGTTTTGGTTTATTTTGAAGACAACACGATCTAGATTACAATGCTTGGCTTTTGAGAAAAATATTTTAGTAAGGATTGTTGACTTGTTTTAGTTCTTGGTACCAATTTGCACTAGTTTCTTATTTTAGTACTAGAATTTTAATATTTAGTACATTTCATGATTGTTATATTAGGATAGTTTGGTATTGATTGAGATTGATGATTTTGATTTCCTTGCACTTTAATTTCACATATACACATCCACCAATAGATAGATTAGAGGTCTAACTCGTGAGATATGGCCTTCTGCATTGGAATTCTTCCCAAGGTGTTATTTTATTTTTTGTCATTTGAACTCATTTCCATTTTCTTGTTTCTTTTATTGCATTTTAGTGTGGATCCACTATATGAAATAATCATTGAAGGAAAAAAACATTAAGTAGGCTACTCATGATTAATCACACAAACATCACCCCCAGCGCATGAAAGACTATGATCTAAGCCTTTATAGCACTAAGTTATTCCTACATCCCAATGATGAATCCTTAGTGTTAATTTCCTGTAGTGTGGGTTTGAAGATTGTTTTGTTGGCTTTAGATTAGGTTAATGTATGCTATGATCCTGCGTTTCCAATGCCTCCACCTCTAAGTCTATGACTCCCTGGTTGACATTTTAACGTCGGGAATTAATAGTGTATATATTTATCCCAACATTATGGCTTCGTTGTCGGGGAGGTGCTAAAGGGATTAGAGTATAGGTAGGTTTCTTTTATTTCTCCATATCCTTGATTGTTCCTTCCATGCAAATGTGTTTCTTTTCATGAAAGTGTGTTTGTTTTCATGCAAGTGTGGTGTGATTTTAAGGACGACCTAATGGAGGAGAGAAGACGGTAGGATGTGAGGGAAGATACCATGCATCCACTTTAGTGGTGTTGCTCGAATGTTAGGTTGTCCTCTTCCTTAGAATTCGTTTTTTATTAGCATTATCCATTTTTTTATATATATGAGAAGAGAAGCTAACTTGTGTGAACAAATAACTTGGTGGCAGTAGGGTCCTAGTAGCATGGTGGCAGTTTGAGTATATAATTGGTTTTGTTACATTTTATTTTAGTTTTCTTATTTTTGTTTCTTTAGGATTTTTAAAAGTTTTTGGGAACTATAAGAACACCCCCTCTAAACTAATCCATCGTGAGACAGGACCCATCAACTAGCAACAATAATTCAAATATGATCAAGAGTTTAAGAGAACTCTCTCAAATCCTAGAAGCAGTTGTTATCTCAATCTCAGCCTCTCAGGAAGAACAAATCTTGATAGCAGTCAAGAACTTAAATGTCGCTCTGCATCCACAAGAAGATCTAGAAATCTCCTTTTATTCCCTTTGCCAATATATTGAGGAGACCGAAAAATCATGGACCACATTTAATGGAGAACAACCACTAGAACCTAAGATTGATGACTTCCTAATATGCCTCTGTGAAGAACCTCTATGCACTAATGAGACTAGTCATTTGAAAGAAGATGATTTGCAAAGCATGATAGAGGGAGACATGCAGAGTGGTCTAAATAAACAAGTGAACCAAGAACATCATGACTATATAGAACATTGGTTTGAGACGACAACCAAATTGAACCACCACTCTCTTCTTCAACAACTCCTCACATAATCATCAAAGAATTTGGTTCTTTGTACTCTGGTATACATTAAATATTATCTTTCAAACCCAAGTATCAATGTATTTCTACACCTGTTATGCACATGGTTACATTGGAAATATTCTTACACGTGAAATATAATTTCTTGTTCTTAGATAGGATAGAGTAAAAGGTGCATGTTAGTTAACCTAGTTATGAATAAATTCAACATCTTTTCGTGTTTCTTTTCAAATAAATGAAATGAGATGAATATGATATTGGCGATCTAACATAATAAACCAAAACAACTTAAGATATTTCTTCTTATTATTACATACAGATTTATGATTATTAATAATAACAATTTTTCATAAGCCTAATCTTTAAAATATTATGGGGATTTACAAATGTTTAGTGTCTGCATAATGATTCCCATCGGTAAATAATACATCCTAGTTTCATATCAAAACTTTTTATTCAAGAATTCTTATAAAATAGTAGCAGGAGAGTTAATGAAACTTCTACTTGTGAGGGATTACAATATTATATGGAGAAGATGAACTTAGGTACTAGAGTCACCTTTAGGTCATTCTCTCATGGCCTCATCCACCACACATTAAGTAAATTCGACCAAGATATGTCTTTCAAATAACCTCAATACATAAGTCTATTTTTCATACGAACAATCTCTTATGGGCAATCTATAAAATATCTTCCAACCCAATACCATCCCATCTTGTAAAAAGGTTTTCAAAGATGCTTCCCCATTCACCCATGCAAAATAAATCTATAAATTTTATTTTAAGGGTAAAGTTTGGGACAAGATCCTTTGATGGAAAATGGGTGGAAGAGGCTGACCCATTGGGATACTAAAAAGGTCTACTGGCAGCGGGTACCAGCCTGTGGTATAACTAGGAAAACCCATCAAGGTATTGAACATGCTCATGGGAAATGGTGCATTCTACCTAGGAAGGATATTTCTTAGATGTCAAAATTACCCCATCGTAGTACTAAACAAGGTTGTTGGCAATCGGTTCTAATTTTGATGTATTTCATTATGCATAATCTATATTTGTCCTTATGAACACTATACTTGTGTAAATCCTTAAGAAGAAGCATGCATGGTTGAACAAAAGGCTAATGAACCTCATCTAAATCATCATTTGAGAATGTCTATAAGATTGTCTTAGGACCCTGTCATTCATACCCAAGATGTCATTTTTCTAGAGGTGGGACCCATAAGTGTAGGAGTCTAATAAACTCAAATGCGAACTTTATCAATATCACTTGAATGACAAAAAATTTCTCAAAATTAAACATGGATCATTGTTTTCCTATTGGTTTCTCATTTATTAAAGACCACTTATATCCTCATTTTTTCATGTTCAAGGATGAGAGGAAAAATCCCCCATCATAATTAACATGGTTTCTTGAGCATACAACTGTTAATGATTGATGAAATCACATGTAATAAGTAATTTAGGAATTTCCTTTATGCTTGTAATGTTTTAAAATTAATTTCATTTCCAAATTTACAAGCATGGATAAATTTTAAGTTTTGGTTGTTTATTTGGCATAACATCAATGTTTATTTCTTCTCTCATAATAACAATGTTGGTTTAGTTCTTTTACATTTCTTTGTTCTGGTACTGTTGGTGTAGAAACCAGTAAGTTCATGTACCAACAATACAAAAATTTAAATATTTTTTGAGGGTACCTTGTGCAGGATATTTTCATCATATCTCATCTTTGGAATACTTCATTTTCATCCTTCAGTCAACATGCACTGGATCCACATAGTCCTCTTTTATCTTGAAACAATTATGTGTGCTAGTATGAGTGTGCATGAGAAAATGCAAACCAACAGGTGTGGGGGAGAGAGAGACATAAGGAATATCATAAGATCAACATTCATCAGCTCTCTCCTAGATATCCATCAGGTCTCAGCCTTTCTCCACTTCATCTTCAAATTTCAGCAGTCTGCATCATGATTCTATAGACATTTCATCATGTTCTGCATAGTTTCCACTTCAGCATGCATTAGAATTCAAAGAAAGGGTAACTTGAGGTAAACCTGGTACAAATATTTTTAATTTATTAAGAAATTGGAAAACATGATGCATAACCACTATTACCCACTCCGCACTCCATTATGCATTACCACAACTACTCAATAAACCCTCCATATTCACTCCACTTGTCATAATGAAAAATATAGTCTAATAATAATACCAAGTAATGAAAATAAAATATGTGGTATACAAATACAAAGCAACATCTATAGTGTCTTCTCTTTGTACATCATAAAGAATTCTTAAGTCATCTCAAAGAGGATGAAATCATTGTTTCTTATCCAAACAAAGCACCAAAAGTAAATATAGGTCTTAAAATTGATGTAAGATACAAAGTATAAAGAAGTCCAAGTTCATACAACCACCATAATTTTATAGACCATTCTCTACATGCACACCATTCACCATCACTCTAATACCCCATCCATGGTTTTTCCTCCATTTTTGTGATTATTTTGTTTCTCTGTTTGAAATTCAATATGTGATTGTTTCCAAAGTGTTGTTCCATAAGAACTAACACCTACACAAAAGAAACAATGTCACATAAATCTATAAGAATAATATCATATGTTCTTCACCTTGTTTGCATGAGGACATGGAAATCCTTGTGTTTGGGGGTGAGTTGGGCTCCAATTTTGTCATGTTTTCTACCATACAAATACACTCATCATTACACCTTCTCATCGAATTTATTCAATAAGATATCGCTAATTACACCAAAAACCTCCATTATCTCTTTTTATTCATAGTATGTGGTTAATACATAATTATCCATATTTTTAGTGATTAAAATGATGATTATAAAATAGTTTTGTTGATGATCATTTAATCCTATGTTTCTGTGTCCAAAAAATATGTTCCCGCGCTAAAATTCATCCATTACCCGCACTGGAGTTCATCACATACTCACACTCCAAGTCATCCGGTACCAGAATATTCCACAGTCGACCGATGCCTACACGGTCATCGGGTACTCGTACTCCAAGTCATCCGGTACTAGAAGGTTCTACAGTCAACCGGTACAGGCACAGTCATCCAGTACCCACACTCCATGTCATACAGTACTCAGCCTGTCCAGTATAAATTCTTCTCTCGTCCGGTACCAATGTTGTGATTATCTGGTACCAACATCAACAATCATCCGGTAACAAATATAGTTCGAAAATTTGGAAAGCTTCTGGAGGAAAATTGGGGACATGGGTTTTGTCCATATCTTTGTCTACATGTAGAAAAGTGAGATATAATTCACCTGTCTCACACGTTTGGAACTCCATATTAGGGGGAATGATTCTGCAAAAATTAGCAAAAATCTCAAACTGCCAACTTCCGCCTCGATTTTCATGCATATGGCATCAGATCTAGAAATTCTAAGATATGGGTTTAGGCTAAAAAATGGAATATTGAGAAACAAGTGGGTATCTTTTCAAAATTCAAATTGTTTTGGAATATACGGATGGATCACTAACTCGAATCTGCCCAAATTACAATAAAAACCATCTTTTTGGGATTTCTGCCTAAAAGTGTAAAATTTGAAATCTGAGCATTGAGATTCGGTCCCAATTGTCATTATGATAATTATTTTGTAATTGAGGTTCATGTAATAGAGGAAATGAGTTATGATTCCATTGTTGTAATTTGAGCTTGAATTTCAATAGATGAAAGACGATTAAATTCATATTTGTGGTGGATCGTTGGGTTTTCATATGAAGCATCTCTAGCAACAATTGTCATCTTGAGAGGACCCCTCAAGATTGGTAATGTGCTGCTCATTATAATTGTTTGTTAGATTTGTTTAATTCATTGTTAGGTATATGTTAGTTTATCTTTGTGTCAGAGATTTTTGTTGCATTGTTAATTGATTCATAGATTAGTAGATGGTTAATGTTCTATTTAGTTTGCTAATTGATTTATGTTAATTTTATTTATTGGTTAGCTCAGACTTTGATTCTTCTTAGTGTGGCAAGTCTGATATAGATGCATTTTGCGGTGGGAAATTGATTTTATTTCTTGCATGACATAATAATAAAACAAACGTGATGTCTGATTTTAGTTTAAGGATTTCAAGGTGAATCAAATTATAAAACAAAGAATTGATTCTTAACACACATGAAATTATTCTTGAGTTGGAACCGATTAGGACTTTGAGAAGAAGGTTGTGATTATATTTTGTTGAGCATCAATTCAACAGCCAACAATATTTGAAATTTAGTTTGTGGAATTTTACTTTAAATGGATGAGTGATGGAAAGAGTCTTTTGGGTGATTCAATTTATTTTCTAAAGATCTTGAATGCTGAGGGGATTTAAATCAGAAGGGTCATTTCTATGTTTTATGGTTTGATGTTTTTGTTGATTTTGAAGACAAAAAAATAAGGATTAAAATGCTTGGATTTTGAGAATAAGTTTTTAGTAAGGATTGTTGACTTGTTTTAGATCTCTGTACCAATTTGCACTAGTTCTGATTTCAGTACTAGAATTTTAATATTGAGCACATTTGATGATTGTTAGATTAAGCTAGTTTGGTATTGATTGAGATTGATGATTTTAATTTCATTTCACTTTAATTTCACATAGATTCAATCACCAACGAACATATTATAGTTCTAAATCGTGAGATATGGCCTTCCCGTTGGAATTCTTCCCAAAGTGTTAGCTTATTTCATGTCATTTGAAATTAGTTTTGTTTGGTTGTTTCTTTTATTGCATTTAAGTGTGGATCCACTATAGGAAATAATCATTGAAGGAAATAAAACTTAAGTAAGATACTCATGATTAATCACATGAACATCACCCCGAGTGCATGAAATACTTTGATTTAAGCCTTTATAGCACTAAGTTATTCCTACGTCCCAGTGATGAATCCTCAGTGTTAATTTCCTGTAGTGTGGGTTTGAAGATTGTTTTGTCGTCTTTAGATTAGGTTAGCCTATGCTCTTATCCTCCTTTTTCTGTGCCTGCACCTCTAATTCCACGACTCACTTGTTGATAATTTAACATTGGGAATTAATAATGTATATATTTATCCCAATAGGTAGAATGAAAAAAATGAGATGTAATATATTAATAATTGTGGAGATTTATATTAATACATATAAATTTTATTTTTTTTATATGATCATACTCATCAATATATTAATATTTGTTATTTCATAAATTATTAATATTTACCATGGATGTTATAACTAATATTTAATATTGGTGAATTATGATTTTTTGATTCAGTTGCTCAAGATTGAGATGCACTGCATTTATACATTACAAACAATATTGAATGGATGAATGTATCTGTTGAAAGATGTAAACAACATCATGGAAGTAGGTTATCATGGAAATGACTGTGTGAATTGGTTAGAGAAGCCTGTCGTAACGTAGATGTCAATGTTATGCAAAGGGAAATTGATTTATCATATGGTTTGAAAGATGGACAGGCAAGCAAATTCACCCATTTTATTCAGTTGTTTTATATTATATTAATGTGAATACATGTGTAGTGTATTTTTTAGATACTTTCCAATTTATATAAATATGATAATTTATTAATTGACAATGCATCTTTTACATATATGACATATTGCAATTGAAACACCACAAGCCTATGTGGTGCAATGGTCATAACTTTTGCATCAAATAGTTGGATGAAACAAGGAAAAATTATGATAGTGGGATAATTGCAGTATTCTGGGTCACTAATGTTTCCTCTAGGAGTGACAGAGATCCCCGAGAATATGAAAATAGATATTATGGGAATTTGAATGATATACTTGAGTGTGACTTTAATTCCTTCAAATTATTTCTTCTTGACGTCAAATGGTATAGGTTACAAATGCATGAACGCGATGAGGAAAGAACTGTTATTCAACATGCCAATGGATTTCAGATGATTAAAACAATGGTGTTTGAAAGAGGACATGATAACTATGTTTTTCCAAGCCAATTCCAATGGGTCTTATAATCAAATGTTCCAGGTGAGAGGGGTTGGTCATTTTTTATTAGATATGATCCAAGAGGAAGGCCAATTAAATATACACATGTACAGGAAGAAGTTGATATTGATGAAGAAGATGATTTTTCAGATCAGATAGAGTCGAAAGATCACTTAGGGTCGATAGATGAAGAAGACGAAGAATACCTTCATCCAAGCATAGGAGAAAATGCAGTTCTTGATGATGATGTATATGAAAATATGCTCAAAAATTACATTGATGGCGATGATGATATCGTCAATCTGTTCAACATCGTTTCTAAACTGGATGATGATACATATGTTCAGTTTGATGAAGAAGAAGATACATAATAAGGGTGATTATACATATGTTGACTTGGATCAGGTACATGACGATATATTTTAATTTGTATGAATTATTCTCTTAAAATGATTTACTTATTTCATGGGTTAATTACATGATTTAAAGTTTTGTGTGACATTTTTATATCATATGTTACATTTTCTTTAATTATTATGTGAAACATGAAAATAGTCACCAATATACTAAAGTACGTGGTAAACTAAAAATACCATAAATACAAACACATAATTGCATTTCCCTTCAATAATGTTTGTTTTTGTAGTTTTTATGCATGAATCATACAAGGTTTCTTTCAATTATTTTCTATTTTATAGATTGAGTATTGGGTAATTGAGAGTGATGTGAGGGGGAGGGGAGGGGCCATATGAGCTTCCACCTTCACATGGTTGGCCTTGTTCAGTAGAGGATAAGTTATTCTTGAAACCAAAAGAAGCTTATTCATTTTTATACCATCATAATCGTAGATGTCATCATTGTTGTCATAGTATTCCATCAAGAAAGTTTCGATGAACGTGTCTGTCATTTCTATAGAATCTTCGTTGAAACTATTTGAAAACATGGGAATTTGGCCCATGAGTTATGTGGAGAGAAATATTCCCTTGCATTAATAGATGTGGGAACATGTGTACCGTCGAACGAATTTTAAAAGGAACAATGAAAACACATTGTACTAGGACTAGACATGGGCAATGATGACCTGTGAATGGGGCCAACTTTGAAAGTTTTTCAAATTGTTTATGTATGCACTGAAATTTGGCATGGATAGACTATTCACACACCTTAACGATATGGGATGGTTTATGGACTCAAATTGGACTCACACACCCACTTGTTTTCATCATCAATTCATCATGTAAATCAAACCATATTTTTCTTTCAAAGTACACAAATTGGTTAACACAAGTTTTAAGTTTGCAATATCATCCTTTCTTCATTTTTCTTCCAGGTTCTACATTAGAATATATGCAATGTATGTGTGTCATAGTTTTCATGAAAAATCCGTCTTTTTTCGTTCATTGTTTAATCAAAAGAATTAAAATATGCACTTGCAGTACTAGATGCAAGAACATGTGTATTGTTGAACAAATTTTAAAAGGAAAAACAAAAAGACATTGTACTAGGACTAGACATGGGAAACAGTGACATGTGAATGGGGCCAACGTTGAAATTTTTTCAAACTAAAAACCTCCCTAGGGTTTAAAAATAAGGTTTTATCCAAGTTAATACAAGGATGTAGCATGCAATTATCACCACTACATTTAACCAACTAAAACAACTATTCTTTATGTAGGGATTATATGGTGCAATGGACTATATTCTTTAAGAACAATCTCTATGCCAAAGCTAAAAATGGATAGTAACATATCTTTTTCATAATAAAACAATTATTTATGTGTTGCCTTTGCATGTTGTATGTTTCCTAGAGCACCAAACATTAAAATGAACACCATATTGAACTCATGAACCATATATTCCCTATTTAGGACATGTGTGATGGACTAAGGGACCACACATGATGTACATGAGATTTTAGAGAAACATTTAATGACCTTAGACCCTATATTTTGTCTTTTAACTGTTACATGGGCACAAAGAGCCATCCCCAATGCACCAATCCTCAATATGATGACCATATCTCACTTATAAGCTAAATATACACTATGTATGGTCTATTTTGTGGTTTGGGTCACCACACATGACCCATGATCTTGATCAGTAATTAGTATGGCCTTAGACGTTAGGATAAGGACTAGGCCCAAAGCAACATTGACCCTGATTTTACAAATCTCAAAATGGCCACCATATCCCACTTACAAGCCAAATATTTCTCATATATGGATTGAATGTTGGATTATGGTCCAATGCATGGATAATGAACCCTAAAGTAAAATTGTATGGACTACGGATCTTATATTTTGTCGTTATACCATGGACTAGGCCCAAAACACCTTCCCTACTATGACATGTCTTAAAATGGGCACCACAACTTAATCACATGCCAAAGCTTCCGTATGTATGGCTTGGGAGGTGGTCGCTCGAGACAACATGCATGGTTTGTGACTCCAAAAGACAAATTTTATTGTCTAATTTTCCCAAACTATGCCCTGATTTTCCCAAACTATGAATGGGTTAGGACTAGAGTCAAGCTCAATAGGGTCTTCTTTCCCTGCTAATTCTTCCAAGCCCATTCCCTTGGATGTAGTTTCTCTAGATAGTATCTAGGGACAGTGGGAATATCGTTACTCCATTCATTCACATCACTAATTATATAATGGGGCATCTGACTACCTTAAGAGAGTCATAGTTATTCTTGTTGTTTACCCACACTTGGTTGAATTTATTCACTTTGACATTTAGAGCAATGTGAATAAATCACATTGTGCCTTTAGAAGGGTTATGGGTTATGGGTTGATTATTTAGAAGGTTAGGGGGTGTATATTCAAGGTATAATTTACGTGAATACTAACACACTAACCCATATCCTCCTTGGACCTACTTGGTCTAATTAACACATGATTAATTTTTTACCTGAGAAGAGAATGGTCACCAACAAGATTCATCGATTAGGTGTGTGGGTAAGTAAATAGGTTAGGTGCATTTATTCTTATGTTTATAAGTGTGTTAGCATTTATGTTTGTGGTTGTGTGGGCTAGTTGTGTAGTAATTAGATGCATAAGTACCTTGAACCACAACACATGCCTTACAATAGGAATCGTTTTCTTACAAGTGAGATATGGTCACCATTTCAAGGATTGTCACACCAAGGATGGTTTTCAATGCCTATGCCATGGTCCAATGCAAAATTCTAAGGTCTTGTGCCATGAAATTTGTATTTGGAACTCATGGGCCATGTGTGGCCCCACAAGCCATTACATGTCATTCATAGGGAATATTTCACATGTAGAGATAAGGGCATAGTTTGTGAAAATTAGGCCATCACATTTGTTTTTGGGAATCACAAACCATTCCTGGGAATTAAATATATAATATATTAATTATTATAATATAAATCAATTATATAATATATAAATTATATATAGTTATAATATATATTAATTATGTATAAAAAACCAAACAAAAAAAGTAACTTATATTTCATACCTACAACATATATTTCATTAAACCTGCTTGTGTGTGAGGAGAGAAAATGAGGAGACCAAACAAGGTGTAATGTTCCTGACTTGGATAGTCTAGGAAACACTGCTAATTTGAGTGTAGGATTAATCATTTACAACATATAAATGATCATACAAATAACAAATGAGACAAAGGACTACAAAGTTTATATTATGATATCTATGTGGATTACAAAATGGTCGAATGTGGCTGAATAAACTAACAATACTCGACTATATCAATAGAGAAAGGATCTTATCCGGAATACAAATAAGAAACTAGAAGATAATACCCAGAATATGGGAGCACTACGGAATCAATGGATGCGCTAAGACTATGGCAGCTCTGACGGTAACTGCTGGAAGTTTGGAAAGTTCGCCCTGGGTTCTGTACTTCTCAGAATGGCCTGGAAACTGTCCCAAATGATGTGCCCTACTCTAGTCCTCAGTACTGGTAACTCTCAGACCCTTCTGCTAGTGATTTTGGACCCCAGATGGATCCCCCTGGGAGAATGCACCCCTCTTTCTATGGCGAAATGTGTCCTAGTGATTCCATCACTGGAATAGGATGAGATGTGTCTCAAAATGATTAACTTGGTCTACTAGAAAATGGGTCGGAAGGGTTTCCCTGAATATGGCCAGATGCTCGCTTTGGAACCCCAAATGTATCTACAAAAAGTCTCGCACGTCCAAGTCTGGAAAATGCATCACAAATGATTCCTCCATCAGAATCTAATGAGGAACTAGGAAAAAGATGTGTCTTGCCTTCCTCTCAAATGGGTTGGAGGGAAATCTCAGAATTCTACTTGGATGGGATAAGTCAACTAAAAACCCTCTCAAAAGTTGCACCCTCACTCTGGATGAATGTGCCCTTCCTGCTGAACACTGTGTAACTATTGTTGAAGAATGATGGAATACATAATGATATCCCCAATGACTAGGGTGTGTCTCTCAACACTGAAATCAGCCAACTAGTGTCTTCCTCCTAGAATCCACTGAACTATCTCTCCTGAGATGCACCACTTCTCCTCAATGACAAGTCATAATATTCATAATCATGAATTAGGTCACTGACCCTTCCTTTATATCTTTCCAAAACTCTAAATCACTATTGAAAATCTAATTCACTATTAAATTCCAAAACCCTAAATCATTGTTGAAACCCTAATTCACTATTGACTTCTATTTTTATCCCATACTGACTTAAAATCTCTTTTTACCCTTTTTAGCTCAATGTCACTTTCTGAATATAACACCGGTGACTGAAGTGACCTCCAGTGACCCTGTTTACCCCTTTTTGGCCCTGGCTATAGTCTAACGGGGTGGTTTATACCATTAAGCCTCCTCTCTGGAGCTCCTATTTGGAAAGGGACATTACAATCCTCCCTTCCCGAAATTGCTTTTCCTCAAGCAATACCAGTCCAGGGTGTTGCAACACCTATTTGCTCTCCCAAGTAGCATCCTCTACTAGAAGCTCTCTCCATCTGATCAAACACTTTATGATGACCCTGCTCCTCAGTTTCCTCTCCCAGAACTCCAAAACCTCCTCCAGAGCTAACTCCAACTGTCCCTCCTCATCCAATGGGGGAAGCTACTCTAATGTGCTAATGAATTGTCCCACTTCCTTTTTGAGGCAAGACACGTGGAACACGTTATGAATATTTCTCCCCTGTTGAATCTCTAGCTCATAAGTAACCTTGCCTACTCAATGCATGATCCTGTAAGGAACATAAAATATGGGCTTGAGATTCCCGGCCCCACTCTTCTTCAGATATCACTGTTTGTAGGGTTCGAGTCTCAAGAAAACCAAATCTCCAACCTCAATGTTGCGCTCTATCCTGTGCTTGTCCGCACTTATCTTTTGTTAGTTTTCCACCGTCTGTAGGTTCTCTTTCAACAACTTGAGAATATCCTAACTCTCTATGATCCAATCCTTGCCCTTGGGAGCTCTGCTCTCCCTGAAGACCAAGTCTACCAAAGTGGGAGAATCACATCCGTACAATTCTCAGAAGGGTGTCATACAAATGGACATGTGGAAGGTGATGTTGTAGCAATGTTCTCCTAAATGTAACCACTTTACCCACATTCTTTGTTGTCCTCCTACATATTTTCTCAAATACCCTTCAACCCACTTGTTGACAATCTCATTCTGCCCATCTGTTTGAGGGTGATAGCTGGTGCTAGGTGTCAACTCCATCCCCACCAACTAAAACAACTCTATGAACCGATTGTCCCTATCACTGACGATGTTCTTCGGCAACCCATGAAGTTTGAAGATATCCCTGAAGAAAATCTTGACTACCTGAACTTCATTGTACTCTTTCGGTATGGTATAGAAGTGAGAAAAATTGGTCAATCTGTCGATCACTACATAGATACATTCCTTACCCTGGACCTTGGGTAGACCTATGATGAAGTCCATAAATATACTCTCCCAATTCTTCTCTGGAATGGGGAGTGGATGAAGTAGCCCTGCTGGAAGAGCATGCTCTAACTTGTTCTGCTGGCAAGTCACACACTCACTAACGTGTCTCATAATGTCTTGTTTGAGGCCCTTCCATGAGAACCTCTCTTTGATATGTATATAGGTTTTGAAAAACCATTGATGGCCTGCTAGAGGTGAATCATGAACTGTGGTGAGGAGCTTCTTCTTGAGCCCTAAATTTGGCACCAAGTAGAATCTATCCTTGTAAAATATGACATCGTCAATGACCCTATACCGGTCATCCTGTATCTTTCCATCCATCACCTCAGAAGAGAACTTGTTCTTGGAATATTCCACTAACAAGTGGGATTTCCAATCTACTTAAATCTCCATCAAAGAACATGTCGTGGGTCTCTTTGATAGTGCATCAGCCACAATGTTCTTCTTCCCCTAGAAATACTCTATGTCAAATTTGAATTCCTGTACCTTTGTCACCCATTTCTGTTGACCCTCACCAAGGTCCTTTTGCTCAAGGAAATACTTGAAACTATTGTGATCGGTCTTGACCATGAATTTGTTGCCCACCAAATATTGTCTGAACTTGGTCAAGGCATGCATGATTTCCAACATTTATTTTTCATAAATGGAGTAAAACCTCTCAGGATGACTAAGATTCTGGCTCTCAAATAAAATGGGGTGTCCTTCTTGCATCAAACTGCACCGATCCCTTCACCGGATGCGTCACAGTCTAGTAAAAATGACAAGGTGAAGTCTGGTAGTGCCAACACTGGAAAAGTGCCTGTGAATTCATTCATGTGATCAAAGGCTTCCTTTGATTTCTTAGTCCATATGAAGGCCCCATGCTTGGTAAGATCTGTTAGCACTGCTCCAAGCTGAGAAAAACCCCAGACAAACTGCCTATAATAGCTACACAACTCGAAGAAGCTCCTCAATTCTGTCACGCTCCTAGGCATCGACCAATACAAAATGGCCCTGGTCTTCTCTTTGGGCACCTATACCCCCTATGCATTGATGATGTGGCCCAAGTAAAGTAGCTCTGTCATACCGAACTCTCACTTGGACTCTTTGAAATCTAATTATTGTGCCTCCATGGTGCTCAATACCTCATCCAAGTGCCTCATATGCTCTTTCTATGACTGGATATAGATCAAGATGTCATCGAAGAAAACTGAGAGTGATTTCCTTAACTAATCCCTGAATATATGGTTCATGCAAGACTGGAATGTAGCGGGTGCATTGGTTAAGCCAAATGGCATAACTAGAAACTCAAAGTGTCCAAAATGAGATTGTAATGTTGTCTTCTCTATGTCCTACTCTTGGATGATGATATGATGATATCCATAGCGTAGATCAATCTTTAAGAAGAAAAATGCCCCATGCAGTTCATCCATCAACTCGTCAATGCATGGGATAGGGTACTGGTTCTTGATGGTTTTCTTGTTCAAGGCTCGTTAATCAATGCACATCATCATGGTGCCATCCTTCTTTAGAACTAAGACAATTGAAGAATCAAATGGGTTGTTGCTCGGTCCGATGTGTCCCATCGCAAACAATTCCTTTATTGCCTTCTCTAATTCATCCTTGAACCTCCTAGGATGATGATAGGGGGGGCTGATCATAGGTTTGGCCCCCTCCTCCAACTCAATGGTGTGCTCAAACCCCCTATTAGGTGGTCTCCCTAGTGGAATTTCCTCAAAGACCTATTGATTTCATCCCAATAAATCCTTGATCTTTTTATGGTACTATTGTCGACCCTCTAAATCCTTCCGCGTAGTGATCAAACACATGGCAGCATATGCTACTTCCCCATGTATGAATATCCTCTCCATCCTCTTGGATGAAATTGTCCTAGGTGCTCCTGTCAACATACCTCTTAGAACAACCTTCTTCCCGTCATGGTCTCTAAATCCCATCTCCAAGGTTTGGTAATTGGTGGTGATTTTTCCCAAAGTAATCATCCATTGGACTCCCAAAACCACATCTGTGTCAGATAGGTCAACCACATAAAATGTATCTCTCACTGTATAGTTTCCTAAATTTACCTCCAAGTCTGGAACTCTATATAGACACTCCACTATGTGGACATATGCTACTGCAACGTCAAACCCCTAACACTCCTCTGTCAGAAGTGTCTGTCTCGATACTAGTGAAGCGTTGATGAACTTGTGGGTGGCCTCGCCATCTATCAGAGTGATTTCCCATTGCCCCTGAATAGTCACTCTTATTCGGAGGTTATCATACCTGGGAACACCAGAAAGGGTCGCTATGACTCCTCTCTTTGCTAGTTTCCTGCTTTTAGCCTACTCATGCGACTGTGGGACTACTGGAGTATGGACTCCTGTCAGTGTCGGAGGTCTATGGGGAGCCTTCTCCTCTGCCTGTGTTGATTCCTCCTTTAGGCTAGTGGATCCATGATCCTTCTCCTCCTCCTCACTGTCCACACTGCCTGTTGCCACCTCAATATAATGAATCTCTCCCTTGCCCATCAACTGGTGGCCTGGGACCCAAGGGTCTCTGAAGTTGAAGAAAAGATTCTTCCTCATAATCTCTCGCTTAGTCTCATCATCCATCTTCTCCTTGCCCTTCCATTCTCTCTAGAATGGCTTCCTATCTCAATCCTTATGGAGTATGAAGGGTTTGGAAAAGGTTTTAGTCTTTGGCATTGAATTTTCCAAATCTCGAGTGCGAAGGATGGAATCCTACAAGGTGGGAGGCCTATATGCCTTCACCCATCCTCTCAAAGGCTTGATGAGTCCCTCTTTGAATAGCATGATCAGCCTGGGCTCTGATATATATGTCACTGCCACGACTACCCACTGAAATGTTGTGATGAACGCCTCTGTTGTGTCAGTTTGTCTCAACTGGGCTAGATTCTTGAAGTGGAGCTTGGGATCCCTCCTGTCAAACATGTCCATGAGCCTCTCTGTGAAATCCCTATAGGAAGTGATGCGAATGTGACCTAATGTCACCAATCCATGATACCACCACTCGTGTGCCTCACCCTCTAAGTGTAAGGTCATGAAATTGATGGCCTCTGTCTCGGTCATCTGGTTGAGCTTATAGTATGTGTCTAGCTTCTGTACCCAAGATCTAGCAGTGCATTTGGGAAATCTATCGAAAGAAGTTATGGTGAGTTTACCAACTTTTCGGATGAAATCCATGTTATGCCTCTGCTGTTGTTGTGGTCCTCCCCTCTGTAGCTATTTGGGACGGTTCCTAAGTCTGAGTCCATAGTACTCGACTACAGTCATGTCTTGGTGGAAGTCACAACCCAATGCTATACACTCCCTCATATACTCTGTAATTTCCTCTGCATGAGTGGGTGGCCTCTGTGCTATCGGTGGTGGTGCAACGACCGGGGGTGCCCTCTAGAAATTGGGAAATAAGGGTCTGGGAATCCTACTCACAAAGGTGTATGTGCGAGAGGGTGACTGGGGTCTACTGCATGCTCCTGAGTTCCCTTGTGTTGCATGTGGGAATCTTGTGTCTGGGGTTCCCACTCTATCCAATATATCAACCACCTTTTCCAAGGACTAAGACATGGCTCGTTGACTAGGTGAGATCGGAAGAG
>CBVK0101486698.1:0-20795 GCA_900067695.1 Picea abies
AGGTTGCCCCCTCGAAGAGGCTTATTATCTGAAATTATATCTTTTTCAATGCGTTGAGTACTCTTTTTGAGGTTTTTATATGCTATATTGATGTTTGGTTCTTAACACAAGGATCATTGCATATGTCCCTTCAACCTCTATGAAGGACATTCTTATACAACCTAACATAGACAAGAGGAGAGGTAAATGGATCGCCAAGATACTAGAATTTGATCTGGAGATTAAGCACACCAAGTTGATAAAGGGGCAGGGTTTAGCCTATTTGCTGGCTGAGTCCAATTGCAGAGCCTAGGGAATCAATCTCATCAACGAGCAATCTGAATCATCCGATTGGAGTTCCCAAAGAGCTGTGCCATTAGCAACTTGTGCTTGGTACAAGGATATCTTCTATTTTCTGCAGGAATTAAGGCCTCTTGATGGAATGGAAAAAAGCAAGGGAAGAGCTTTGAAGCTCAAAGCTATCAGGTATTGCTTCATTGGCCAAACCTTATATTGGAAAGACCCTCTGGGGGTATTACTAAGATTTCTGGACCCGCAGCAAGAACAAAAGCTTATGATCGATTTCCATAGCAGTCTCTGGGGAGGCCATCATTTTTGGAAGACCACAGCTCACAAGATCCTCCGAGCTGGGTATTATTGGCCCACCTTGTTTCCTGATGTCTACAAAGAAATCAAAGCTTGCATCCAATCCCAGAAATTCTCAGGAAAGAAACAGCTCAAATCCCTGCCCTTAAATCCTGTGGTAGTCTCAGCACCTTTCCAGCAGTGGGGATTGGAATTTATTGGAGAAATTCATCCTCCCTCAAGTGGCTAGCACAGATGGATTTTGACTGCAACTGACTACTTCACCAAATGGATAGAAGCTGTCCCTACTAGAAGAACTTCTCACAAAATGATCATCAACTTCCTCGAAGATATCATAGCCAGATTTGGTTGCCCCAGCAGAATCGTTACTGATAATTCCTCTCCCTTTTGGTCTGAGCCTCTAGTCAAATTCTGTGAATAGTTCCAGATTGCACTGATTCACTCCACTCCCTACTATCCTCAAGGAAATGGACTGGCAGAGTCCTCCAATAAAAGCCTAATCAATCTCATCAAGAAATTACTAGAGGACAATAAAAGAGCCTGGGACTCAAAGCTCAAATTTTCTCTTTGGGCTGATCAAGTGATAACAAATAAATCATTGGGCATCTCACCTTTCCAGCTGGTTTATGGAATAGAGGTCGTTTTCCCCACTCACCTCGCCTTACCTGTGGCAAATCTCCTCCAGGACTTTGAAGGAGAACCTAACCATGTGCTCAGAAGGATTCATCAGATGGTGGAAGTGCAGCAGATCAGAGAATAGGTCAGGGATAGAGCCTACAATCATCAGCAGAAGATCAAGCAGGATTTTGACAGGAAGAATAGAAAGAAATAATTCAAACAGGGTGACCTGGTACTTAAGTGGGATGCACCCAGGAAAGAAAAGGGAAAACACAGTAAATTTGATGCCCTTTGGTTCGGGCCTTTCAAGATCCTTGAAGTATTTTCAAACAACACTTACAGGTTGCAGGATCTGGAAGGCAAAGAAGTTTTTAGTGGCCTAGTAAATGGGCATTTCTTAAAAAAATGTTTTCTGTGAGCCGCAGTCGGCTCTTTTTGTCTTGTTTTGTAAATACGATTTCTATTTTTGTTTCTCAGACTAATAAATGACTCCATAGCCCAACATCAAAGGCACTGAATCTGCAAAAGAGTTCTTAGAGCATCACAGGGACGACTCTATCCCCCATGGAGCCAAATGTTAGTGATATTTCTTGTAAGAGGGTTAGAATACAAAATAATGGGTTAAAACCCACTTGTCCTAAGTTTTGGGGCGCGATGTGTCTGTATTAAACGAGAATCAATTTTGAACGGCTGGGATCCACACGCTCTGATCAACGATGCATATTGGATTCTGGACCCCCCTATATTTCGACCTTTAAGCCGGGGAGGGGCCCGGAATCGGGGGTGCGCCTCTCCAACGGTCCAGATCGGTGCACCTGGATCAACAGTGATGAAGGCCATTCCGGACCCCCCCTGCCTTTCTACCTTTAAGCAGAGGGGGGGGGTCCGGATCAGGGATGCAACTTTTCAACAGCCATGATCGAGAAGCCCGTATCAATGGCTCATGGAAGGCCTCATCCCTTTCAACTACCCTATCATTAACCTGTGTGGGCCCTTCTCCCATCTTGTCATCCTCTAGAACCGCCTTCCCCTGCCGCCATGTGTCATCCTCCCTCCTTCACTCTTGTTTCCAGATGGCCCTTTCCCTGTATCATCGTCCACTCACCACCTATCCCATGTCTCTTTCCCTCCACGTCAGCCTCTCACTAAAAGTGTCCATCACATCTGTTTTCCTGCCTCCTCCGCTTATCATCTTTTTCCATGTGTCTCCCCTATAACCCTTCTGACGCCTCGCCACTTCTTTCGGGTCCTCACAGTCTCGACCCCATCACTCCATTCCCATACCCCCCCCCACCTTCCGTACTGGCCTCCACACATATCCTTTGATCCAGTCAGTTATTCCAGGTGGCGGCGCAGGAGGCTCTTCATGTCCCGAAGGTGCCTAGTTGGCCGGGCCATCCTCAATCCCGATGAAGTAGTTATTGAAGCGGTTGGTGGTGGTTAGATATCGCCTCCGCCATAATGGGAAAGCACGGCCATGAATTAAAGGCACGTCGATTCTCCGTTGGAACTGTCAAAGAATTAGATTGCGTCTGACTTAAGTTGCACGACCCTTCAGAGGTTGACTGTCAGAAAGCCATGCAGATGCAAAGCTTTCAATGCAGTATCTTGATTTTGCTGTTGTTGTTGTCCTAATTATATGAAGGTGTTTTCGCCATTTTTGTATCTATCGATGGTAGAGATAATCTCCCGACTGTAAAGTTTTCGTGACCATTCTGGCTTCCTGGTTATGTAGCTGTGTTTGAGATTTCTTGGTTTATGACAAACAATTTCCCTTTTTCATCTCTGTTTTTGACTTAGGCTGGAGAGTTCATGATCGAATGCTTCGTATGAATTAACACAGTTATGTTATGGTAAATGATTTATTGTGGCATTGTTGTTTCTCTGGTTCCCCGCATTTGGGAGCAAGAAGATATTGTTTTCAGATGGCTGCTCTCATCGTCTGTTTGAAGCTTGATACTTCTAGCAGGCCTTTGCACCTTTCTTGCGAAATCTTTCCCCTACTCACCCTTACTACAACTCATTGTTTGAAGTTTATCAAGACCTCACTCATTCATGCATGCCTGGCCCAACTTCTGAGTTGAGACAATACTATTCCGAGTTTGCTTCCATTTGATCATCTCTTATAAACCAATTGTGACATTAAACTGATGGGTGTTGGGCTCTGCTCCTGCAAGCAATCCAGGAGTGACTTCCGTCTCCAACACTTAGTGATATTTCATTGATTTGCGGTTTTTTCGGTTGGCATAGATTCATCCCCATCCACTTCCCCATGTCATAAGTTTGTTTCTACACTTATCCACTTTTCAATTGCACGGGTTCAAGCTATCATCCTCCAAGTTTCGTGACACTCACTTTGCACCCCAGGTTCTATGATCTACATTTTGACCATCATATTTATCATGTGTGACGAGCTCCAAAATATTTTATTGCTTTTGCATGCAAGTCTAACCGACTGCTTTTTTACACTTAGCATATTTTTTATCATACATAACGACAAGTTGGATGGTTCATGAAAAGTTTCATATTTAAACCCTATCTCTTGTCCCTCCCTTCCATGTTTTTTCTTTTCCCAATATGCATTAAGTGTTGTTTAATGCCAACAATTGTTGTGCAGGATCCAAAAAGTCATTAATGGTGAAAGGATCAAGGAATTACTCATTAAATTTCATTAAATCTCCATTTACCAAGGGATTAAATTATCATTATCTTTTTGAAAATATTTATTTAAGGTTATTATCCAGATGAAGAAATAGTCCCTTCAACCTATGGTAGCATCAACTAGACAACAATTTTGTGATGATACTCTGAATATCTTTGGTCGTGAAGACCAGAACTTCCAGTGGTTAAGAGAATATTCATTTATTCCTCTCCTTTGGCACAGAAAGACGTAATTTGGGCATATGGAATAGCTAGTGTTGGGTGTGTTCCTGAGGTTTTTTATTGTAAATAATGTGTTGGTGTGTGGACAAGTACATGCCAAGTCAACGAATTATACAACTCTAGGATCATTCTTTGATTTCTCTTTCACTGCACGTTTTTCACAAGATGTTAAATTTGTTGGAGATGATGCTTACCTTTAAAGGTGAAGATTATAGATAATTCTTGAAGAAACATAAAAATGGGCTTGACCTCCTGCTTCAATATTTGGAGAATCCTACATCTATCCCAACTTACATAACCAAAATCTAGTTTGGTTCTTTTAAAAACCCCTATCGAGAAATTGCATGGCTATTTACCAGGTTAATAGGTTAGGAAAGAACTGCTTTTATCTCTCGCATGACTTTATATATTCTATATTTTACAGTGAAAGAATAGACCATATTTGATTGGGGAAAACTGATTTCTATAGAAATATCATCCCAGTTATCACACCATAAAAAGGCAAAAAAAATCCTTATAGCATCTTATCTGATATTTTCTATTGTGCATTGTTGTCAATTCCCAAACTTAACCATAAGTAAGAGGGTGAATTGTGAACCAGATCCAATTACCTTTTTGTATCAAGAACTGTGGAGACATAAGACCCCTCTATTTTTCTATGAATTTCATAATAATTATGTTTCAGTCTTCAAACGGATGTTGCGAAAAAACTTCAAGGATATCTCACCAACCTACCGTATTTGTGGAGAAAAATGGAACCATAGAACAAATGGATAGTCACAATGTCATAAGGATATTCTTATCGAAAGATAATCCTTATTTTATGTCGTATCATGTATCTGACAAATTATTTATTACAGAGGTGGAAATGAAATATAACTTATGGATACATTTTTTCCATGAAAAAAGGAAAAATATATGTATTCCCGTGCCATGGAAGATTAGAGAGTTAATGTTCATAAATATAAATAAAATTGACGTATTTTCAAATCATTTCAACAATGTGAATTTAAAATATGCTAAAAATATCAAAGGTTTTGATCCGAACAAAATATTTGTGGGACATATCCTTTTAGTGGGTTTCAGAAACTCTTTCATACAAACTATATTGAATGAAGAAGAACAAGGTAACAACCAAAGTACTCCTATACACAATTCTGGTGATCTAGAAACATTACTTTGGAATAATTATTTTTTTAAGCAAAGGGGAAAAGGTCCCAGTGAAATAAGCGCTCAATCTCCAGTTGCTACTCCCAGGAATACTACATCTCGGATCAATTCTCCAACGACCCACCCAGTTAAAACGGTTGTCAAAAGTAGTTTAAGTGGAGGGGGAGAGAAAAATCCTCCCCCTGGGAAAATTGAGATTTCACACAAGCTCCGCGTGAGAAAGAAAAGGAAAAAATTAGTGCAAGTGGAACACGATAATATTATAGAAAATGACATCCAAATATTTTCTTTGGAGGACATGGAACTAGAAGTAAATATTGAGAAAATGTTTCCTGCAATGGAAAAACAAAAAAATATGGTTCAACACAATTCTTTATTGGAAGTCATTGGAAATGAGACCTTTAGTGAAGACAAATCCTTCACTTTTCAAACTGTTGTTTTTGATAAGGTGTCTAAAATGTTAATTGTATAAAGAAGTGAGCAGAAGAATAAAAAGGGAAAGTCTTACTCAGAGGTTGACCTAAAGGATATGAGACCATCCCAAATTTCCAAAATCCACAAGGCAACCAGGGGTGCTCTTGATGACTCCATTGATGGTTTAGAAACTGAAAATGGTAAATTAAAGGAAAGGATTAGAGAATTGGAAACTTCCTTGATGCCTCTTCCAATCCTGACAATTCCTTTGTTAATGGTTAATCCAACTACACCCACTATTGAGTTAAAAGGATCTTCTAGTTTACTCACAATAGTCCAAAGTTATGTAGGAAAAAGCATTAAAAAGAGAATGTCACTAATAATAGAATCACGGGAGGTATCAAAAAATATTGTTTCTTTCAGTTCAAGGGCACATGAATTTCATGAATATCTCTAGGATGATTTAAATAATGAAGAAGGATTCTACGTTGATGTTGTTTTTCCATTTGGGATAAAAGTATCAAATAAGATAGAATTGAAAAGAAGATAAGATAATATTCCTTCTCCAAGTCGAATTAAACATTCAAATCATGGTGGAAAGAAAATATCGAGAATTTGAATAACATTTTCCAAGCATGCAACGAATCCATAGTAAAAAGAGAAGAATTGTTCAAAAGACTCACAAAGATAGATCTTGCAGGAAGCACTGATGAGGTACAATATCCTAAGTTAATTATTAATTCAATGTTTATGATGAAGAAAAATTTTGATGAACAAGTGGAGATATTAAAGGGATTATCAGCTGAGAAATTTTATGACATAATTGAACATAATGAAGAAGATATAGATAATTGGTTGGCTAATTATTCTGTGAAAGATCAAGATATTGAGGATGCAATACATGGAATTTCTTACTACTTTATGGATTTGAAAGGTGAATTGTTCAATATGACAATCAAGCATGAAATAAATGTTGCACCAATGAAAAATTACATTGAAGATTGGTTTAAAAATAAAATTCATAAATTAACTAAAGAAGACCAAGAAGTAGCAGTTGAGATCGTTCCTATAACCGTCAATGACGAAAATAAAAGGACATTAGTAAGCAATTAAAAAAGGAGAGAGACCATCATATTTAGTTTATGTTGATCACATATTTCTTTCTTTATCAGTTTTTTCATCTAGTTTCTCCACTTCTTTGACTAGAAAGGTTTAACTGAAATATGATAACTGATTCCTAAATTGTTTTTAGGTATTGCTACTTTTTCATTACCCACCATATTCTCTCCACATCTTACTTCTTGTTTAAATTTTATTTATGGTCTACATGATCCCCAATCCCAGTCCCAAGGACAAACACATTTAAATTTCAAAATTTTGTAACAGACTTTATATTTCTCATAAATCCTAAGAGAACTATTTCAAGATCAGTTTTGATGGTGTTTTATAACTTTGAGTTTTGAGTATAAAATATTTGAGATTGATCTATCATTTTATTTATTTGATATCCACATGTGTTTACTCTATTAAATTTCTCTTATGCAGGCGAACCATTTTCTTTTATTTTTTTTTGATAAAAAAACTTTAGTTTAAGTGTGATGGATGTGAGGAAATGTTTCTTATATTTTTCAAATATGTGGTGTGTGAGGTTCCTGGTCATCTCTCAGGAACTCTCTTTAAAATAACAAAACAATTTTTTTTCTGCAACCTTTATATTTGTTTGAATATCAGGACTAGCTTTCTCAAAGTCCTATATCAGTTTGAAAATCTAGAATTCTAAGAATAAATTGAAATGCAGAGGAGTACCAACTTTATAAAAATGCAAGGGGATTTGTATCCCCGTGAGGTTGTCGTTTCGGTCCTAATGGACTCAAGCATCAATAGGCTGTTGCTGACACTTGCAAAAAAAATTTAAAACTAGATTTGGGATCTATGAATGGATGGTGATTCCTTTTAGCCTCATCAATGCCCCTGTCACATTATGAATGCTCATCAATGATATATTTTGTCCTTTGTTGGTCCACATTGATATTATTTATTTGGATGAAAGTATGGTCTTCAGTCAATATTGGCAGGAGCACTCACAACATGTGTGCACTGTACTCCAATTGTTGTGCACCAATCAACTTCAGGCCAAGGAACTCAAGTCATCCTTTGTCCAAAATTCTCTCTCTTATTTGGGGTTTATCATCGATCATGAAGGTGTCTATCCTAATTATTTTAAAGTTCAATCTATAGCACAATGAACTGCTCCTTAGTCAATGTTGTCCCTTAAAATGTTTCTCGGTGGCATCAATTTTAACAGGAAATTAATTCCTCACTTCTTTGAGTTGGCTAAGCCCCTTTATCATTTGGCCAATCATTCCACTTTTCTTTGGACTCTGATGGCTCAAAAATAGTTCTAGTGACTTAAATAGAACCTTTTTTCAACACTTGTACTATATTTTACCTATCTTCAACAACCTTTTTAAATTGAGACTGATACCTCTCAACATGCTATTGGTCCAGTTCTTAAACATGGAAGATATCCCATTTCTTATAATTCTAAGACATTGGCTCAATCCAAAGAACACTAAAATACCTACGATAAGGAATTATACAACTTGTTCCAGGCCTTAAAACAACAGCGCCAATATATCTTTGGTAAACATACCATTCTTCATATTGATCATAATCCTTTGATTTTTATTAATTCTCAGTCTAAGATCCACTAATAGTGTCACTTGAAGTGGGTTTCTTATCTACATTAGTTCCACTTGGTCATCAAATATAATAAAGGGGCCACCAATCGAATGGATGGTATCCTTATCCACCTTCCTCCTCAAACACTTCAAATATTATATTTTGGTTGTGCTTATTATGAATATTGGAAGCCTTTGTATGCCACTGACCCTTTCTTTAGTACCATCTAGATTGACTTGCAACAACATATTGTCATTAACCAGACACCTTTCCTAGACTACCACATTCAATATGGTTGGTTGTCTAAGATTAACAAGCTAGGTGGGCCTACTACTGATGATCACATTGTTCTCATTGAAGAATCCCAAACCTCCTCTTATGGCGGGAAATTGGACACATTCAAAACTACTCAGAATATTCAACATCACTTCTTTTGGGCTTCTTTACAACGCCAAGTTGAGAAATATATCTAAGCTTGTACCCTTTTCAGTCAACATAATTTGACCAACTGTAAGTATGGACTGTATCAACCCTTACCTATTTCCTCCCATCCCTGAGAATCTATCTCTATGGACTTCATCACTGGTCTTCCCATGACCTTTCATCATCATGATTCCATTTGGGTGGTTGTGTGTTGCTTCTCCAAAATGGCCATTCTTGTCCCTTGCACTAAGACTACTACTGCTTCTCAAACTACGAATCTCTTTTTCACCCATGTATGGACTTATTTTGGTCTCCCCTCCCACATTATCTCTAATCGTGATTCTCGTTTCCTTGGTACCTTTTGGAAAAATCTCTAGTCTCTCTTGGTGTGTCACCTCAAATAACCCACTTCTTTCCATTTGCAAATGGATGGAAAAACCTAATTTTTTAACCGTATTCTAGTCCATGCCCTCCACATTCAGTTTACCAAATTTAAATAGTGCGATGTCACCCTCCACATTTTCCAACATGGTTATAATAGGGCAGTTCATGTTTCTACTAGCTTGTCCCATTTCAAAGATTGATTTGGGTATAGATCTGATATCCCCTATGATTTTCCTTTACAACTCCAAATTTCTAGTACTCCTCAACAATGAAAAGAGAAAACCTATTCCTTGTCCTTTTTGCAAACTATGGGTCATAAACAAGCTCACATTTTTGAGGCTTTACAAGCTTCCCAGCAACGTTATAAGGCTCGTCATAATGTGCACAAGAAACCACTCTCTTTTTCCCTTAGGGACAAGGTCTAGTTTTATGATATGGATTATTTTGAGAGGGAAATGAAGGAAGATATATAATAAATAAATACACATATATATTGGCAGAAACACATAGATACAATAATGCACAATTTGTATTAATGAGAGAATGTACAATAACTGTAAAATTATAGAATGAATGACTTGCTAGAATGGTGGCATATTATCTCTGAGAAGAGATGTGATGGATACACTCATTCAAAATAAGATGGTGATGTTTAAAATGAGTCTCTAAAGGATTTTTTAACATAAATAAAATCTGAAACCCTAACCCTGGAAGATGAAGCACCAAAATGTGTGTGGGCCCCGATGGGGTAAGTTGGTACATCAACTTCCCAATGGCGTAATGTTTTCATACGATATTTGTTTGGGGTGCACGATAACTAGATTGAAAGGTCTATCCGAGGAATACACATTTTTCCATCATACTCCAGGTAAATACAGAAGTGTGACTATGGTGGGCCTAAAAAACATTGTTTAGGGCCTCAAAATGGCCCCAGAAGTTTAGGACTTGAAACGCTGTAGAATAACTGTGAAGGTGGAAACCATTGTTTTGAGCCAGTGGAATAGGTTTGTGGCCATCTATTTCCACCTGGATCAATCTTCCTCCCCCCTTAGGAATGAATGGTATCCATTGTGTGAAGTTGTCAAGGAATATTTTGTTGAATCTGAACCTTGGTGAGTTTCTTGCCTTGCTGAAGAAGTTGTCCTTAACTTGTTGAAAGTTGTTATGAACATGTTGTTGGAGTCATTGGATCTCTTTAACCAATATATTTGCATGAATGGTTGGAGTGTGGGAGGACTCTATCGGTGAAGATGCAACATGAAGAACATGAAGAGATTTATCATAACTTAGAGTCACCTCGGTAGGTGCAGTAGGAATATCTTGGTGCTCTTCTACTATATTTTTTATTTTCTTATGTTGGATAGAAGGGTCTTAGGTCGAGGCTATAGTGGTTTCATTTTCCTTCTCCTTTTACCAAGTTGTGAAGAAGCTAAAATTTTCAGTATGGGATATTACTTTGCAGAACTATTTTTTTGGTACAATAGTCAGAACTACCTTTGGTATCATGTAGGGATGCCCCCCCAATGATGTTAAAGGGTATAGACTCATAAACAACATGACACCTCCACATATATGGATTTACTAAGAAAAAATCGCATACTTCCATTGGGGAAACATCACACAGTACCTCATCCTTGAAGGGATTGATTCCATATGAAAGGCGACAGTGTTGTCTGACATGAAGATCTCATCCCTGGCAAAGTCATTCGATGTTGTAGGGCTGTGGGTCTGATGTTGTTGGAAAATCCAACTTCTTGACGACCTTTGTTGATATGAGGTTATTATGGCTTCTGTTATCAACAATAAAATGCAGCGTGGTCCCATTCACCCACATATGTGAATGGAAAAGGAGCTTCTCCTCCTCAAGATCCTCTGGTTCTCCTTGTTGGATTGTTGCGGTCGCGACAACAATGGTGGGTTTTTCATCAATTATCAATCTAGTTTTATTAGTATCTTAATCAGAGTCTGAATCGAGGCTCGACTCTATTTATTTGTGATCGACCACCGATGTCTGTTTCGAGCAACATTCGTCAGTGTTGTGCCAAGAGATTTTGTGGAAGTCACACCACTTCCCAATGTCCTTCATCTTCCCATTTATCGTCTTTTCCTGTGGATTGTACCAGTTGTCTTGAGGTTGGATATTCTATGAGTTATGGTTTCCTTTACCATACTTTGGTTGTTGCTGATTTGTAGACCCAAATGGCCGCTTGTTCTGCTGCTTACATTTCTGCTTGATTTGGACAAAATATCTGTAAGTGGCTCCCAACGATGAGATGTCTAGAAACTCCATTTCGGTTTGGATGCACCTATGTAGAGCCCTATGGTATTTCAAAACTAGATGTTTCTTGTGAAATCCCCAAAAATGAAGTATTTTCGAAATTCAAAATTTGTTAGAAAACTATTTCGTTTTTAGTGAATTCAAATTTGGAAAATTTTTGCCATTTATGGCAAATCCAAATTTTGAATTTGATAAATTGTAATTAATTGTTATGACTGTTCGGCAGAGACCGAATCTAATATGACTAACTATTTGACTATGATACTTGTATGTAAACAAAATATTATTTTATTTATTACAGGAGGACAAATGGAACAACCATGTTAAATTTAGTTGACTATGACTCCATGAGTGGGGAACATGTTGGAACTACCTTTTGGCTGATTGTTACAAGTGGAAAATCAAGGATTTTTCCATTGGCAGCCCCTGAAAATCAGGGATTTAGAAAGCTGGGAAAATTCCCAAGGGAGGGAAAAAGACCTAAGATTTTTTTTATTATTGATAAATAGCATATGTGAGGAGGTAGGACACTGTCGAGTATGTGAGAAAGGAGACTATAGTTTTTTTTTTCTTTCTTTTATGAACACTACTGATTGAGAGTGAGGCAAGAGGAATCTACGGAAGCTGAGAGATATTTCTGAGGAGGAGGTTCCGAGTTTGCCCTCATGGGTTCATGGTTAGGCCAGGGGGTGAATCAGGCAAGTTGTTTGGTTGCCCTGTTCTACGGTTGGGAGGAACATGGTTGTTCCTTTTGTCTTCCAGCTAGCTGCTTCAAATATGAAATCTTCCCTTATCTGATTGATTGTTTACTTCTAATTTTTGTAATACATCTGTTTGATTTACCACATGTCTACTAAGATGTTTTGAGTGGCATCTAAATTGAATTATTTCTATCTCTGTGGAAGGAATTAGTTACAGAAGTAGCATAATTATTAAAGTCTATATGGATATAATAGTCTGAGAAAAAAGATTCGATTATATGAATATGTGCAGTACAGATTCCTACAGAACAGTTTTATAAATTATTTCTGAAATCACTTTCCGGGCAGCCCTTATGATTGAATTGGAATAGGTAAGAAAACTAGGAATTTATTTGATTTCTTCCTAGAATAATCAAATAGATTTGTGTGATTAAATTCTGGAGGCAAATTCTGTCTATAGTTGGATTTTCGTTAAAATGGAGGTATTTCCTGTACATCGAAATTTTTGGTGTCTACATTGAGGCATGAACAGATTGAAACTAGTCTAAATACATGAAGTAAGTATTTTCAGCAAGTGAAAATTCAGATGTATAAATGAATTAGGGATGCTATCTTCCACTTCGTATAGACCTTGAGCCACTCTGAGTCAATAGAATTTCACGATAGATTGGTAACAAGTATATATCTAGTTACTATTGGTAGGCATGATAAATAAATATGGAAATCTAATGACTACATAGACAAACACGTGTAAATAACTATACACATGTATGTTTTAGTAAGAAGTTTCTCCTATGCTATGAATATGATAAATATTTGACAGACACACAGTCATAATGGGAATTAAATTGCGAAAGAGTGGGAATTCTCTAGTTAAATCAACAGTCGATATATGATCATTCAATTTTTTAAACCGAACCCAGAAGGCCAAACATAACAATAAATCCATTGTTAAACTTTGGAAACTCTTTTCTTTCTATGACGGGGTAGACCAATGGTATAGTATAAAGTTGAACCGCACAAATAATAAGTACAACATTTGAATTCAAAAGACATAGTTTCTTTGACATAGATTAACTTTCAAACAAATTTGAATAGACTGTCTTTTAATAATTAAAGAAAACAAAGTATATTATACAGTCGGCCAGACTCTTTACTTATTTACATATTCAATAATTATACAGGAACTGGCATTATTCCATTAATGGAAGGACGACCCAAGGGTTTACTCCAACAAGAGCTACCGTAGACACAAAGCTAGATACAATGGAGCTAGTTGAATCATGATTCCCTTAGCCGATGGTAGAACCTGTAGAGTTAGCCGAGGGGTGAAAGGTTTGGAACTCGAATATATTTTGCGCAGGGGCGGTGATGGGTATCTAGGACTTGTGTGGATGGAGACCCTACACATAAATCAAATCCAGTAAACTTTAGCCTTTACTCAAGAAATAAGAATCCAGAAGAAGTAGATTGCAATAAGACTATAGGAGTTAAACCAAGGTTTCCTCTCTCAAGAAGATACTTATCTTGTTCATGTATGGGATCAAATCCTTGCCCCATCGCCTACTATCTATATAGATGTTTGGGCCGAGGGAGGAGAACATAGTACCATCTCTAATGGGTCCTTGCAACAACAAGGCCCACCTTTAGTGACAATAACAAGTCTTATAACGAAATCATTACTTTGAAAACAGTACAAACTTTGCTATAAGCAGAAACTGAAGTAATACTATAGATGTTTCACACAACATATCAAGATGATTAAAGGGTTGAGTCTAAATTAGTTATGAATCAAAAATTGTAACAAATAAATATACCAAAATCAACATTAATAGTAGATTCATCACACTATGGTGTTCAAAGTACGGAGATAAACTATCGCCCTGTCAAGATGACATAACTTCGTGATACACACGGAAAGTTGTGCTACAGGAGTCCCAGTTAAATTATTTAGGGTATCACAAAAACAAAAGATGACAATGATAATAGAGGGACCAACCGAGAGCCTGGTAAATCTACAGGATAGTGACTCCATCCATTTCGAGGAAGACAAAAGAAAATATGACATATTACCTATCAAATTGAAAGAGTCGACTTCCTTTTGAACATTATGCAGAACCAACCTACCTTCGCAAGATTCTTTTATAAAGACGATAATAAGAATAACAAAAAAAAAAGCTGGTATTTATACTACAACTTAGGCTTTTCACTGTGAAACTTTATAAAATAAAGAGAAAAACCAAGGTGCATCACTTATTGGAGGAGAGGTGTATGCTTCGAACAACCCAAAATTCAAAAGACTCTGTTGAATACTACAGAGGTATCCAAATGCCAAACCAGGAATGGATATCGACAATCCGAGGGAGGACATCGTTTTCCTAGGACAACAGGTGATCTTTCAAAATTTTTGCAGAGAAATCACAGCAAGGTAGAGCACAACAGAAGAAAGGAAAGCACTACAGAAACTAACAAAAACAACAGAACACCTAACATTAATTCCAAAGGTTTACATCTCCATGTTGTTTATCTATCTTTGTAGTGTGTTTTATAAGACTTACCAGAGCCTAGGGTCATGCCGGTAGTTACACCATGGGCAACCTCCTTCACTCATGACAGGTTTTTATTCTGAAATTGGGGTATGCTGAACCTCTTTGTGAAGTCTCAGGAATGACAAAGCGGAAAACCTATTCTAACCCTAAGCGGCGCCTTGTCGCCTCATAGTAAATGCAGGGAGTGTGGAGGACAGATTGCCATGTGACAATGGCAGAGTGAATATGACACCTTGGGGTATGGAGCCAGTAATTACAAGGGTATTCGTAGGTGACCTTAAATGAAGTTACAAAACTATAAACTTTGGTGACAATAATCCTTCTCGTAAACTTAAAGAAGGATTTCGATGGGACATCGCCATAACTTGAGTTAAACCATTCTTTTCCACCATGTGTAAATCCGAGACAAAGGTTAGATCCTAGTTTTCAGCATCCCACCAGCCTTTGGAATCTCATACTTTCATGCCATCAACCACCATTTCTAAAGAACTACAAATTAACCAAGACCTAGTAGTTAGTTTAGCTGGTTGGTGTAAGAGAAAATCTGACCCCCCCCACCTGTCTGTTACAATTAAGAACTAATTACGACATTCCTGCCATAACACCATAGGTGGATATGTGCGTGAACTTGAAGGCTTGGGTTATTTTATAAAAATGAGTTACATCGTGTATGCACAACCTATAGTTATACTTAAGCGAGTTACCTAATAAACTTGGGGACCTCTCCTCATAACCTTCTATGCCTGTCACGAACAGGAAAACGTTATGGTGTCTAGGGGATTTAAGAGTTGTATCAAGGACTTTGTAATGGAACTTTGAGGTGAAGTATTGTTACATAATTTCCTAACCAATCGACAATAGAGTTGCATGACTAGAACCCCTTTTTCCACCAAGAAGTTTTTTAACATTTTTTTTTTGTGTAAATATGAGATTCATTACATATGGTGTTAGAGAAAAAGGTTACAACAGTAGACCTGAACAGGCCACTTTAGTGCTTAGTATATAGTTCGAGATGATGCAAAACTAATAAACCTTTTTGTGTTATAAACAAAAAACCCTTTCTGTCTTATGTGAATTATGGTAGCCCAGGATGACGCAGAAATCAGAATGGAAGGAAATCTAGAGCAAGGACCTCCTAGAGATCCAAGACAGAATAGTGATGGAAGCTCACGTACAGAAGTACTAGAAACAATGATGAATCTTATTGTTAAACTATAGGTGTTTAAATCAGACAATGAGAAACTGAAGAAATCATAACAGGAACAACAAGAGATAAATGAAGTCCTACTACCCAACATACTAACCAATAAAATCCCAAAGGACGATAACCATGAAGAAGAGTGTTAGGATATTTAGACACTTAGGAGTTAGTTAAGATCTACTTGGTCTAATATGTCATTAGGTAAAAGTGTGTTTCTTTAGTGTGCATTAGTATGCATTTGTAGTTAGGAAATACGACGATCACGATATGTTCCCGACATAGAGTGATCCGACAGTTCATACTCTCCTCAATCTTAACGGACATTGATCCATGGCTTAACACCCGATTGGTCCATGATCTCTATTTAAAGAGCATGGAGGGTCATTTTCCGATGATTGATTGTGAGAAAATCTCTTGTAAAATCTCTCTGTAATCTTTTTCTTTGCATTAATAAACTGCTCCGAGTGGCTGCGTTGGCTGGGGCCGTGGATGTTTCCCCATAGGTTTTTTACCACATGAAAACATCGGTGTGTTGATCTTTGATCTGGTTATGTGAGTGGTTACTGATGGTGTTCTTCCTTTGTTGGAATACCTGTGTTTTCGAACATGGTATCAGAGCCTCTTTGAAGACCCGCTCCTGTTGTAGATTAAGATCGTGAAGCTAAGTTGCCTCATCTCCATTTTCTAGCATTTTCGTACATTTCTGGGCTTAGAGGACTGTTCCATTGCATCCGTAGCACTCGTTTCATTCAGAAACACTTTTATTTTCACTCGAAAAGGTTTCTGTTTGCCCAAGATACGGCCATTACAGTCAGATCCGGAGGTATAAAGTCTGAATACGCATTTTTTTTAAATTTTTGCAAAGTTTTGATTTTATTTCGGTTTGTATTTTTTATTTCCAGGAAGCTACTCTTTTAAATCTACGTATTCTCTTTGCCTCGTGCCTTGTGCAATCTTGGAAAATCAGAAATAGATAGAAAAAAGTGCATCTTCCGGGTAAGCTAACCGAGATCTAACCCTTGTTGTCATCGAGAAGCAAATTTGTTTTCTTGTGTGGAAAAAGTTTTTTTGGAGCATGCTCTCCAAGGCCGTCTTCCACAACAACAACAACAACAACAACAACAACAACCCCAATCCTCCTTCTGAACATTAAAATATGTTTTGCTAGACCATTTGGTAAAAACTTGCCTTATTAAGTAAGAGGTCTTGAGTTCAAGTCTCTCTTTTGTTACCTTTTCTGAAAAAGTTCATGCTATAAATTGTAAAGTGCATTTCACTTCAAGTATAAAAGTGAATCACTATAAGTTATTTTGCATGCAACTTTTCTGTTATAAGGTAACCTCATTGTAAAAGTGATCCCCACTTCTCTTTATAAAAGTGGGTCACTTCATAAAGTAGCTTACACTATCATGTAGTTATTTGGTTACCGTTTATGCCTTTTTAAAAGGGGCATAACTCTCACATTGGAAGTCCATTTTCAGTGCCGTTTTTTTTAAAACCGTACAACTTTTTGAGATCTTTCCATCTAGATCATTTGTTTCAGTTTTTAAATCTGCATTATCTACATATTTAATATGGATTCTACAGGTACTGTCATGCTTACCAGCGACAACTACTTCCAATGGAGATCCCATATGGAAGATTTATTAAGAAGTAAAGGCCTGTATCGGATCACCATGGGAAAGGAAATGACCCCCACTAATGATGATAAGAAATCCAAATGGGATAATAGAAATGATGAAGCACGTGGACTAATTGGAATGTCCATCTCTCCTGATCTAAGGTACCACCTTCAAGGAATTGATGACCCCGAAGCAGCTTGGGACAAGATTGAATCTGTGTTTGGTAAACTCAATATTATTCGATCACAACAGTTAGAAAATCAAATACTGACCTTGATTCCAAGTGATTTTTCTTGCCTTGGAGACTATCTATCTAAGTTTAAAACACTCAGGCTTTTGTGTGTAGAATGTAACATAACAATGAAGGAAGAGCATTGCATATATCTTATTCTTTCTAAGCTAGGTAGTGCATATTCTTTGTTTGTATCTACCTTCTATGCCATGAAAGAGGCTGTAGGGAAAGCTTATGTACAACCCTCTCTTGAGTCCTTTTGTACTTACTTGATTAGAGAGGAAGATAAGCTTATACAACTTGGAGTAATCAACACTGCAAGTACTTCAAACAAAGCCTTAGTTGCCCAGTAGAAAGATAAACCCAAGTATCCCAAGAAGAAACATCCTCACTACAACAATAAACAACCTAAGGGTCCCAAACCCGCTCAGATAGCTTCATCTCCTAATGGTGACAAAGGATCAAAATATAAAAAGAATACTAATAGACATTACAACTTTTGTAATAAACATGGTCATGATGAGTCCAAATGTTTCAAGAAGATGGCAGCCTTAGAAGCAGTGATGAAGAAGCACAACATTAGTATTGAGTCTTCTTCTTCTTCTCATGGACATGAACTTTTTGCTTCTGGTTTTTCCTTCAATACACCTTCTACTACTACTTCTTATTATGATGAGTGGCTTATTGATTCAGGAGCATCTTATCATATGGCTAAGGATAAAGCCATATTTTCTTCTCTAAATGAATGTAACACCAAGGAAATATTTGTTGGTGATGATAGATATCTTAGTGTTGTAGGATATGGAACAATTCAGGTAGAAAATGGTCATTTCAATAATGTATTATGTGTTCCAAATCTTTCTTGTAACCTTCTATCAATATATCAAATCATTCATTCAGGTGAAGGTAAAACCACCGAGTTTTCATCTCACCAAGTTGTAATCAAGGATCTAAAATATCCTAAGCATGTTCTTGCAACTGGAATTGCTGATGATATTACCAGTTTGTACAAGTTTGACAACTTTGGGTCATCGTCTTTTTCATCAGTTTTTGTTGCTCATAGCGAGGACTTGAGCAAACTTTGGCATGAGCGGTTTGGTCATCTAAACTATCGGTCATTACAACAACTATGTAATCAACAGATGGTGACTGGTCTTCCTCTTGTTTCATGCAGAGATGGTGTTTGAGTCGGTTGTGTTCTCAACAAACATCATCGGGATAGCTTTGAAAAATGTGCCTCTCGACACGCCTCGGGTCCTTTGCAGCTTATTCACAGTGATTTGTGTGGTCCACTTTCTTCTCCTTCTTTTTCTGGGTGCAAGTATTTATTAACTTTCATTGATGACTTTTCTAGATGTACTTGGTTTTACTTCTTAAAACTCAAGAGTGAAGTTTTTGACAAGTTTTTGGCCTACAAGGCCCTTGTAGAAAAGAAATCTGGACATCAAATTCAAAGTTTAAGAACAAATAATGGAGGCGAATATGTGAACAATAATTTTACAAGTTATTGTATAACACAGGGCATCCAAATGAAACACACTATTCCATATAAACCACAACAAAATGGTGTTGCTGAGAGAAAGAACCGCACATTAAAAGAAATGGCTAATTATATGATCCAATCTAAGGGATTAAGTCTACAGTATTGGACAGAAGCAATCAACTGTGCAAATTACATAGTCAATCGCAATCCCACAAAGGCTCTTAAAAATATAACACCAGAAGAAGATTGGACTAAAATTAAACCAGATGTAAGTCACTTCCGTGTATTTGGCAGTATAGCATGGGCTCACATTCCTGATGAGAAAAGGAAAACATTGCAGCCTAAAAGTGAGAAGTGTATATTTGTTGGTTATTATGAAGATGTCAAAGGTTATAGACTTCTTCAACCACATTGTAATGAAATTATTCTTAGAAGAGATGTTAAATTTGATGAAAATCTATTGGCCTACGAGCCTAATTCAGCGGTTGTTCCTTCTTCGGCCTTCGAGCCATCTTTGGCAATTGTGCCTTCTTCTGTTCCTATTCTGGTTTCTTCTTCAGATGATGAAAGTGAGAATGAAAATCCACCTTCGTTGGCTGACATTCCTCTAGATGAGTCCTTTGAACCTGAACAAGCACCAGTTCCACCGCTTCCTAGATGGGTTCACTCAACACGAGAAGCATCTGGTGATCTTATCGGTGATCCTTCAGATCAACATCAGACACGTTCAGAGTTACAGCGAGCCTCTTCTCTTTTGGCTCAAGTTTCAGAAACTCATGATCTAGAGACATTTGTAGAAGCTTCCGGTCATCTAGATTGGGATACAACAATGAATGAGGAGTATCGTTCTTTAATGGAAAATTATACTTGGGATCTTGTACCTCTTCCAAAAGGAAGAAAACTTGTTAGATGAAAATGGGTATACCGAACTAAGTATGCATCAAATGGAAGTATTAAAAGACACAAGGCTCAATTAGTTGCCAAAGGATTTTCCCAAGTTGAAGGCATTGACTATAATGAAACCTTTGCCCCTGCAGCCAAAATGAATTCCATTTTCCTTGTTCTTGCCCTTGCCGCCTCACATAAATGGGAGTTCCATCAGATGGATGTTAAATCTGTCTTCTTGCATGGCGATTTGAAAGAAGAAATCTACATGGAAAAACCTCTTGGTTATGTCCAGAATGACTCTAGCCTTATTTGTCACCTCAAGAAATCTCTTTATGGTCTCAAGCAAGCTCCCTGAGCTTGGTATGCCAAAATGGATATCTTTCTTATTGCCACTGGATTCTCTAGATGCCATTCTAATCCTAATGTTTATACCAAGAAAGTAGGAAGCCATCTCATCATCCTTATCCTTTATGTTGATGACCTTATCCTTATTGGTAGTGACTCAAAACTTTTAAACCATGTGAAAACCAGCCTTAAGAAGAAATTTGAAATGACAGACTTAGGCTTTTTGCAATATTTCCTTGGCCTCCAAGTTTTTCAAACTAATGAAGGAATTTTTCTTTCCCAGTCTAAGTATGCTTGTGACCTTCTTCGTCGCTTTCACATGGACAATTGTAAACCA
>CBVK0101486700.1:0-10229 GCA_900067695.1 Picea abies
TAGGAGACTAGGAGGTATAATTACAACTAATGGCCTAAAGCCGACATAAACAAAATAACATTACTAATATAATATGCCCAATTAAGGGGTAATGAGCCAATATTAGGGCTTAACAAAGACCATAACTCTCTAAACATGAGGAGTTATGTGACATTCCACATATCACCAGAAATGGCATGATGAACAATATCCATATAGAATAGTATCACTTATAAATTAATTTTGTTCATTACATTAATCCATAATCAACCTTGGGTTCCTTAACCACACATCTAGGATGAATCAACCACTTAACCATTTGGACTTCACAAAGAATATTCCCCTGAGGGATTTCACCATAAGTCGACCAATTTGGATTTCATCCATTTGGTACTTCCTATCAACCATGATAAGACAACAATGATCAAACTTTACATCAACCCTTCTATACATCAATACATTTGGAATATCAACCCATGACAACACATCACTATGCCTCCTCATGAAATTATACCTTTGTCATCAATTACATCCATGATCACATGATCCAACAATCAATACATCGATGATACAAACACATTTCTAAGAAAATACTTGAAATCAACCCTTTGACATCAATGACAACATAGTACAACACTCCCATAAATTATCGTGCTTCTTTGTAAGAACATTGACTTCACACCCTATGTCTAATATGATACCCCCCATATTGAAATCTCCAATGTTTGCATTCAACTTGAATTCCCTAGTTGTTCTTCTCTTCTTACAGACCTGATTTACTTTCTTTACCCCTTCTTCCCAGAATTACATTTTTCCAGTAGGCTTTGCAGTACTTGTAAAGAATTCTTATCATTCAACAATTTGACACAATACCCTAAAAATTTCCTTGAGTTACTTACTTTCTCTGAAGGTTTCTCTCTACTAGTTTGATAAAATAAAGGAGGCATGTCATACACTGGTACGTCATCTATTGGATTTGTTCCTGAGGTAGATGCAATATTCTCCTTCAAAATCTCATGTCTAGCCTCTTTGAATGTCTCTTACTCTTTGCGCGCATCCAACTTATGTTCAGGAACTTTATTCTTCCTTACCCAATGGTGTATATCCTGGTTGTACTTTGCTACATCATCTCCTGTATTATCTCCACCTTTAGTAATGATATTGATCTTCTTCCCTTCCTCTTCTCTATTTTCCACATAAATCCATTGCACGTTCTAATTGTTTTGGTTTCTGTTTTATTGTATTTTTACCAACAATGTCAGACAATATTTTGTTTCATGGTCTATTGTGCGACAATACATACATGTCACGGGTGGCAATGGAAAATATCTTGCATAGTGTCCAGGTTTTTGAAAGTTATGACAAATTACTAGTCCTAGACCTCTTCTACATCCACGACCAATTCCTTTAAATCCTCCTCTGTTACCCTGCTTATCTCCATGTGGTGTATTATACTGAGGTCCCTGATTATAATCCGACTACACATTATTGTACTACGATGGTGTTGTGCACTCCCATGTGTTATTATACTCTGGTGGTACTCCAAATTGTTGCACATTATTAAACTACAATTGTTCTTGAAACTGTTGTGCGGTATTATACTGTGGCTACTGCATAGGTTGTGTTGTCATTAATTCATCATGTACCTTATATTCATGTGACATCATTTCCTTCATTATCTCCAAGTTTATGTAGTCCTTGTCTTCGTGTCCAATTGACTTGCAAAAATTACAAAATGTACCCTTTGGTACTGTCTGATACTTCTGCATCATGGGGAAATGACAGGGATCATGCCCATGTGTTTTAAAAATCTCACACCATGGTCCTCTTGAATATAAAGGGTTTTCCATACCCACTCCTATTTACTGTGCAAAAAATGGACACTCTTGTTATACCCATCAGTTCTACATAATTTGCACCAAACATATTCTCTTTTCTCCTTGCCTTTACTCTGATTTAACTGAAATATCAAGTTCTTCAAATATTGTCTCAACTCTTCCATAGCTAGATCTTTCTGCTTATATTGATTTTCCTCTAATTGTAAGTCTTCTTGTAGAGACTCAACATGAATCTGGAACTTTTTTTGTCTTAAAGGATACTTCAAATGTGTCAATAAAGAGTTAACAAACAAGTTTCCATGTTGCATATCAGTAATAGGGAACTTAAATTTACCTTTTATTATTTTGAACTACTAGTCTACCTCCTAGACTGATTCTCCTGGCTTCTACTTAATCTCTATCATCTCACTCATGAACTAGTCCTCTAAACTTGGATTCTGAAATTCATTGATTAGTTGCCTCTTCAACTCTGCTACAATTGTAGGTTCTCCTGTTGGGTTATTTGTTGCAAGACCCATGTACCAGTCTAAGGAGCAATCTATGAATGTGATTTCCAACTTAGCAACCTTTGTATCTTCATCTATAATCCTCTTAGCTATCCATATCTTCTCACAGATAAACAAATTCTTATTTGGGTCATCTGGCCCATCTCCTTGGAACTTTGGTAAACTTATAGTTGTATATTTTCCTACCATTATAAATTTTTTGTACTACCACCTCCGCGCAGTGTAGAAACTTGATTTTTACATAATAAAATTACACTTTTGCTTGGTTTTCCACTAGACCCACATCCTGTAAAAATTATTCTACCACTAATCACTTAATGGTTAACCAATTTTTCTTCTTCATATGTCATAGCCACACATGGGGTTATGGGTTCCACACTAATTCAGATCTGGAATGGAGAGCCTTCTTCTGCGTCATACCCAAGAACTATGGTTTTACTCTCATATGTGGCATGCAATATATCCTCAATCCTCCCCATGGCATGAAGATACTCTATCTCTTCCTCATTAATGTCCAAGCCCTCTCGCTCGATTACTACCCTCTTCTCAGTATTCATATTATACTGGTAGGTTTGTCCTCTATGCATCACTCCTGCTTTTATCAATATCTCCCTAGTTTGTTCCCCATCCATCATGATAGGATCCATTTATTCCTTATTATGGCCACTCTCCATAGCCTTCTCCATATCTCAGATCTTCCTTAGTGCTTCCCCCAGTTCCCCCATGTGCGTAGAGTGATATAGTTGTCTGATTCCATGATCACCATGCCTTTATCATGCAATAAAATCTTTATCAATGTGTAAAGTGACCTAATGTACCTCCCTATGGGTCCCTTCAAGAAATACTTCTCTACAACAGTATCCGACTTTGTTTTATCGACTGCAAATTCAATAATAAACCCTGCAGTAATACTATCTAACCAAAAATCCATTGTGTGTTAATTTATTATTAACCCTTTCCAATCATGCAATATTCTCTGCAGTCCACTCTACTGGCCTAATCCAATTAGTCGGATGGGTATCCTTCAACCTCAATAACCACTCCTATAATAAATCTCTAAAGTAACAAAAATATGCTTCATGCAAATCAGTAAACTCATACCTCTGCAGATATTGGCACGGTGTATACCTGGAACTCTTATTATCTTTATATGTGAACTCTAGAAGCCTCGTTTCCAACCATATTTCAATATCTTTGTTCATAGGATTCCATGGCATGAACATCCCTTTTTACCAATGTGTTCTTCTTCATCAAACCCCTTCCAGGATGATTTTCATAGTTCCAGTCGACAACGAAACCATTTGTTGGATGTACGGGTTGACCTGGGTTATACCTTAGTTCTCCAACAAAACCCTTTTCACCATCGGCCCTTCTGGTAAACCAAAAGGCTACACTATGCACATAGTGCACAACATAATATCACCTGAGATGGATTATGGGTGATTGCATGACCCGAGTGTCTAAAATCACGGAATGGATTAGGGATGTTATTTTTACTTCTATTTCTATCTTAACATACATTCTACCATGACATTCATCATATCTACTATTTACTTCATTCAATAACATTTATATTTCATGATTATTCTAGTGTGCATTGTAAACCAACTCTAACATATGCATTCATCTATCCATTCACAATTGCAAAAAAAAAAACATCTAGACACATTGCAACACAAGATTTTATGATGGTTCACCCCCCCCCCTCTGGGGGTCTACGTCCACAAAGATCTTATGCTTTATTCATTCTTCATCAAATAGCAATGTGTGTATTACATCAAAGGTTTCATTTGTAATGCACATAATTTTAGTGGTGAGGTGGACCAACATTGAACCAAGATCCATAGCTTGCGACCTGACCCTCAATTATAGCTAAAACTTGAGTCCATCCGAGCTTCGCAGCTCTCAAAAAAACAAGTATTTTGACTTAGAAATCAAATAAATTCTCCAAACATAGGTTCTTCCCAATTATCGTTGATTTATTCCTTCCTTAGCTACCTTATACATCCTCTATTTAATATAAAATGGGTAAAAACCCTTACATTATGACTCAAAAACCCTAATTCTAAGTGGACTCCACTTTCCCATTTTCCAACTATCTTGTGCGTGGTTGGTCTTCTATCCAATCGTTCCTTTATTTGACTATACGTTGATCTTCCTTCTTTCCTAGTGCACTACTTTCTTTTCCTTCATGTGCGTTTCTTTCTCCTCATTCTATGGTGCACGCTACTTCCTTTGGTCCATTTGTTTGCCTCATTTTTTATGTTGATCCCCAAAATTTCCTTCTCCAACACTCAATGATTAAGAAAAATGGATTTGACATAGTGTTCTAGGATGGAAATGGATTGATCAATCCCATGGGATATATCTCAGAAAAAGTAATTTTATTTGGATTTAGACAAAGAAACTTGTATAGGATAAAGGGCCAGCCTATGTGAGCAATAGTAAGAAACATAGTGGAAGAGAACAAGGATCAAGTAGCTCTGAAGGTTGAGCATCTCATAGGGATTCATCCTTCAGGTTCAAGTGGGAAGGATAATCCTTATAAGTTTCTCAAGAAGGAGTCATGGTAAAATATGGCCATGTAGGATGATCAGGAGAAGGTGTATTCTAGGAGGATGATGATACACAATGAGTCTTTGAATACAAGTCAAATCATGATGGCAGGGATAACTTCTATGTCAGAGGCAGAAACCAATTAGGTGGATATGAGAGTAGGCATAGTAGCAGATACGGTAGCGAATCTAGAGCCAACTCCAGGTGGGAGAAGTACCTTCCTCTCTAAGAGGGGGTGTTGATGTTAGTGGTAGCATCAGACAAGTACTTCTGCATTGGCATGTGTCTAGCATGTGCAAATCATCGAAATCCTTCTTTCCTTGAGGTTACTTTAGTTAGAAGGAATTGATTAAATTAAAAGTGTTTTTATTGGTCAATTGAGTTATTTAAGTAAAGTACTAAAAGTAATTGCCATCTAATCTAAGCATGTAAATGTTAAGTGGATGTGAGAAGTAATCTCAATTGTCAATCACTTTGGATATTAGGTTTATATTATAACTCATGATTATAAAATAAAGGCTAGGGTTAAGGAGGAACACACTTGTGTGAGATACACTTGTGAGATACTCTGGTGAGAGATCAAGGTCAAGAATTTTGGTGAGATACCAAGATCAAGGATAGAAAAACAAGGACTTTTTATAGTGTGAGAGATTTAGAAGAAGACAAGGGTTTTTTCTTACACGAGAGTGAGGAGATCTCACAAGTTAGGTGAAGATATTTTTTCCAAGTGTTGGTGCAGAGAGGGTTCGATCATGAAGAACCGTGATTCAAGATTTTGGATAGGTGAAGAAGGAATTTCATATAGAGATCATATAGGTCAAGGAGAAGAGAGAGCAGAGACAACCACAAGTGGGTTTCAGTTGATAGAAATCATAGGAAAGCATAGCGTCATATGGAATTTTCCATACAAAGTTTGTGTACATGTACGTGGGTCTCATTGGAAATAGTCGTGTATGTATGCAGGCTTGTTGAATTAATGATGCGTCCACCTCGGGAAACATGTTGGTACAGGGTCATACAACAACACATACATTTCTAGGTTTATCTATAGTGTATATTCTCTTAGTGGGCCATTTTTCCTACCATAGGAGCTTTGATATGACCTTAATAAAAGCATCTTGGAACTAGTTTTCCCTCTAGGTGTTTTCCATGGTTTTATACCGTAAAATATTGGTGTATTTTGTGTGAGAGTTTGGTTTCCTAGTTTTTCTTCCACTGCATATTTAGTTGATTGTTCATCTATGATTTTAGTAGATAAAGTGATTTTATTTTTAGCTAATTGTCGGGTGCTGGGTTGAAGTGGTAAAATATCAACACAATTTAGCAGTCAAGTAGGGCTTCCTTAAACCCTAAAATTAAATCCTCACTTTACCTATTCTGAAAAGTGGGGATAAAAAAAATCCATATGATTATAGAATCATTATGATAGCCCCCTTTTAGCCAAGTTTCATGAAATATTTTTGGAAAATGAGATCAATGTATGGCTAGAAATCCATGAAAAAAGAGATAAAGGCCCAACTAGATTTAAGAGTTATAATTCAATTGTGGACCACCTTGTTACACTTAGAATCATTATATAGGAGTGCCAGATTAATAAAACCAATATCTTGTGTTGTTTTATTGACTTTAGAAAATCTTTTGACACAATGCACAAGACTAACCTTTGGAATAGGTTAGAAGAGATAAAAGTTCCTTTCAAGTTGAGATTTGTTTCCATAAGATTGATAATGTTATGGCTAAGTTTGCGAACACTAAGGACCAATTGAAATAAGTTAATTGCAATATAGGAGTTAAGAAAGGTAGTCTCCTATCCCCTACCATTTTTTGCATATACATTGACAAGTTAGACAGTTGTTTGGAAGAAGTAGTGTAACTTCCCTAGTTTCAATCCTCACAGATTATAATGTAATTTCATAAATGTGATTTAGTTTGGAGAGTCAATATGTTTGGGGAAAAGATTCCATATTGATTAATATGGTAGGGGGAGAATAGTATATTATGTACATTGAAATAATTGATAAAATTAATAATTGTTGGTTGCGATATGAGGGATGTAAACAATGGGGGGCTATGATTCCACAAGAGAGGGAGCTAAAAGGGGATCCAAAGGAGACCCATGTCATTTTCTTGAGTTAATGTTCTTTTACCATATAATCCTCCATTTGACTAGCTAGATACTCAAACCTTGAATTCATGTGAGAGGGTGGGTGTGAGAAGTTGTTATAGCATTATTTTCCAGTATACATGCATATGATGACTCATTGGCATATGTTACATTCCTTTAGATGCTTGTAGGACTTAAATTCCCTTTTTCATCCTCAAAAACTTACTGCAAAACCCCATTTATCAAAGTATACCCAACTTTCCTTAAAGCAACTCACGTACATATGTGGGTTCCCTGTTAGCAACTTGCATACATGTTAATTTTGGCTCAAAAAATACAATCGCGAGATTTTGAGTATAGTTTATGGGTTTTTCCATTCCCCAACTTCCTAAATCTTGTACATAATGACTCCAAAAATCAAAATGGATTATAAAAGAGAGCATCGGGTAGGAGGAAAAGGATAACAAAGATGGCTATGAAATACACCATTATGTTGGAATTTTGAAGATTATCCTACAAGTGCCCTATTTCCCTAGTGTCTAAGATTGTCCCCTCTTCCTGGAAACCATTGTTTCAAGAATTTGCATTCACCTTATCTTGTCAGGAAAAACACCTTTTTCTTCCTTGGACCTGTTAGAGTGTAGAGTGTTGGAGGCACTCCTATACATTGCCAGCCCTCGGTGGAGGAAATTGGAGCCTAGTTTCGGGATGGTGTCGCAATGGTTATAGGTTGTAACCAACCCTTTTTTCTGTCGTCAATAAAATAACTCTCATTCTACTCTGGTTATTTGTGTTATTTTATGATTATGATGATATTATATGCATTCTATTTCGAATCTAACATTGAATCTAATCTATTTACAATTATTTAGTTGGTGAATAACTACTTTCTTAGTTGCATTTTTCTTTGTTTGCAGAACTTTCAAAGGCTTGTTGTGAAGGAAATCCCTAGTAAAATACATCAAGTTGGATCTACTTCAAACATAGGATTCCAGGTGCACTCTTCTTCTCTTTTTCTAAAAGTTAGTTATTGTAGGTATTTATTCCTAATTGATTGTGTATTTAGAGTCTGAGATAAGTTTCCTTTGCTTATGATCTGTTGTGGTTCTCACCCAAAGACTATAGGGAGTAATTTCTCATAACAGAATTGGCGACTCCACTAGGGATTCTCCCATTTTTGGGTCATTATAGGGTTCTTGTTGGGTGCATTTATTTTGAATTTGTTTTTGTGTTTTGAACCTTGATTTAGCACTCTCTTGATTTCTTTAATATTTCCTGAGTCTTCCAGCCCTCCCCCCACAAGTTTGAGGGTTCTCTTTTTGGGTGTACTCGAGATTGATTGAGTACATTCAGATACATACATGACTTTATTGAAAAACAATTTGTACATGAGATTATATACGTGACCTACAATGGAGAGAGTCACATACAACCCCTAAAAGGTGTCTTTTCACCATTTTCATCCTTTTTTCGGCCATGTTTTGACTATTTGAGGGGTCATTTGGACTTTGATTTGGATGAAATTGTTTTAGGGATTTGGTAGGTGGATAAAGTAACATATTTGAGGAGAAAAACAAATATTTGGATGCTTATTTTCCTTCGTTTTATCTCTTGGATTTCACTTCCATAAGACTAGTCTTGTTCTCAAGATCTATGTTTTATGGTCATTGTTGTGGTCATGTTTGAAACTTGAGTTTGTATTTGAGTTAGACACTTTTATTTTGTGTTTTCCTTGGATTTTTCTTAAAAAAGAAAAAAAAAACTTTATTTTATCATCCTTTGTTAGTTTTTCTTTGAAAGAAAGAAGAGGAAAATAAAAAAAAAAACTAGTTTTTTGCTAGTTAGGTCTCTTTCTTTCTTTGCATTTTTATTTGAAAAATAAAAAGATATTAGAATAGGATTTTGTTTTATTCTCATATTGATATCATTTCAAAAGAAAAATAAGAAATGAAATCTTTATGTTTGCTTCTTTTATTTCTCTTGAAAGTTGCATTGTGCATTTTGTGTCAGAGAAGGAAAAACTTGCATTTCAAGGTTTGAAGGATTGTTCATGCATTTTTGTTTTTTTGAAAACAATTTTAATTAAAGAATTAGTGTAAAGTTTTATTTTCCATTTTTCTTGTAAGTTTCATTTTTTCAAGAGTCTGAAACAACATCATTTTCACTCTATACCCTTTTGAGTAAGAATAGCCTCTAAAACAAAAACTAAATTTAAAATATACTAGACTTTGTTTCTAGGGTTGATAAACAAGTTTAGGGTTAGGGACTTGGATTAGGATTGGAGAGATAACTCTCCAAGGATAGTGAATAGACATAGGAATCTAAGCTAGAGATATTTCAAACCCAACTGTCATATAAGTATATCCAGAAAGCTCCTCTAACACAAGAGTCAAACACGAGGTCGCCCAAAGGAGATCCGAGGAGAGAACCCCTCCAAAGCTTAATTTAGCGTAGTTGATAGACTTTATATTGGGGGTTTCATCAATTCCCTTACCTCCATAAGAGGATATGATTTTGAGGCTTTGGGATTATTTACCCTTACCATATGTTTGATCTCGACTATCGACTATACCCCTCAAATGTTGACTGGGAGTTGGTGACCTTAGTTTATTTTCCTAGGGATATCAGAGGTGACTATAGAGGGTCTCCCATGGTACCTACGAAATATTTCATATCACACTTTTCAGTATTTTTGGAGGGTTCCCCATGAATCATGGGTTCTTGCATCAAATAATATCGGTTAATGGAGGTCGCGATAACTACTCACTCCTTCATTCGTTGGTCCACGATACTTAATCAACCTATGCCTTTGTCTGAAAGGTCCTTTCCAATTTTTCATTTCTTTGGACTCATGACCTTATCCACCTAGGATGAAGTTTTGGAGAAGTTTTTTTCTAGTGATGTTTCTCTTAGGAATGTTTAGTGGCATTCTTCTTTGTATAGTTGGATTTAGGTTGTGTCAACATCACCACTTTTGGATCGTTGATTCAAGGTGGTCGACCAACTGCTTCACTAGTTGGGAAGGACCCTTGGTATTTCTCTTGAAAGTGTGGAGCCAAGGTGTGGGTTTTTATACCACTAGTTCACCAGAGTTAGTGCATGAGACTTTTATGGACATGAAAAATCCTACAAGAGATAAACATGTGCATAATAAAGTTATGGCCAAAGTTCTTGAGGAAAATAACCAAGGGACCCCTTCCCAAGGAGATTCTTCTGCTTTTTCATTCGTTGGAAACGGTGAGATCG
>CBVK0101486701.1:0-15998 GCA_900067695.1 Picea abies
GGTACATATTGATGAGTCACTGTTGATGAGTATTTGACACATTATTGGTATATACTTGGTACATGGTTGGATGCACTTGTTTATGGTACAGGTTGATTACAGGTCGTTTGGGATAGGTTGGTGCATGGTTGATGCACTTGTTTATGTTGACAGATTGATATATGTTGAGGATTGTTGTCTCGTCTCAGTTGGTGCTAAGAATGTAAGATGAGTCTTGCATATAGAGTTGGTTCTCTTGTAGAGTTGTACCTTATTCAGTTGTTGTTGAAAAACCCTCGGATTGAAGTCCATAATAAAAAGAAAAATTGTACATATATCTTGTGTTCTTTGTGTTCCTTGTGGAGATGATTTGTTGATGATATGTTGCTGATATACATTGTTGATATGTATTCACATCTAACTGATTATAAATGAAAACAATGAGTAATGAGAAAATTTTGAATGTTAACTAAGGAATTTTTGTGTAAGAGGGAAGTTTTGGGAAAAGGATCCCCACATTCATTCACCCCCCCTCTAAGTGTGGTAGGTGTGTCCAACAATATTGTTGATGGATCTGGAATCTATACACATTCTCCATCCTCCATCCTTCTTTGGACTTAACACAGTCGGTATTGCACATGGGCTTAGGCTTTCTCTGACTAAACTTTTATCCAACAACCCCTGGACTTGATTTTTGACTTCCTCATTTTCTTTAGGTGTTAACCTATAACCTTCTTTGTTTGGTAAACTAGCTCCTGGAATAAGGCCAATATGATGGCTTATACTCCTAATGGGTGGAAATGAGTGTGGTAACTCATCCACGACTATATTGGCAAAGTTTTCTAAAAGTTCCTAGATTTCTATAGGAAAACCTTCTACAAAAGTATTTGTAAGGATAACTCTAGGATTCCTCACTACAACAAACTACATTTATTTCTCCTTCTTGACTTTGTTCAAGAATTCCTTCCCACTCATGAGAAGTATGCTTGAATTAGATTTTGCCTTTTTCTCTTTGTCTTCTATGGGTAACAACATATGTGTTCTACCATTCTTTTCTAGCGTATAGGTATTCTTCCTTCCATCATGAACAAACTTTTGGTCATACTGCCACGACCTCCCCAATAAAATATGATAGACATCCATAGGAATTACATCACATAATATTTCATCTTTGTAACCTCCTATTTTAAATTCAACTTGGCATTGTTGACTTACCATTACCTGATGTCCTTTCTGCAACCATGATACCTTGTATGGATTTGGATGTGCATTTTTCTTCAATTCCAGCTTCTCCACCATCTCTGTGGATACTAGATTGTCTATGCTCCCACTGTCTATGATCACCTTGCAAACTCTGTCTTTTGAATTGCAAGCAATTCTGAACAGGCTTGTTCGTTGAACTAGTTCCTCTGGTTCCTTTTCTAGTTTAAGAAGGACTTCCCTCATCATGAGGTTTCTTCCTCCTTCTACTGCTTCTACTTCCACATGCTTCTCCACCTCCTTCTATTTTTCTGTCCAGACATTCCGAAGATTTATGTCATTCTTTTCCACAGGTATAGCATTTAACTATGCCTGCTCTGGCTCTTCCTCTTCCTTTACCTCTGGGAAAATAACTTCTTCCTCCATGTTTTCCTTCTTTAGAAATTCCACCCTTCTGATGGTGACTATGTTGTTTATCATCTTCAGGCTTCGACTTCTGTAACTTCTCTCTGTTGGTTCCCTTACCTTTGCTTGAATTTCCTCCTCTGCCTCATTGGCTTTGTCTCCTGGCCAATTTTTCTTTAGCTTTCAAGGCTGCTTGATAGGCATCCTCAACTGTACTAACTGACATAATGTTGATCTCCTCTTGTATTTCATATCTTATCCCATTGATATATCTAGATGTCTTCTCCTCTTCATTCCCTTTCTGTCGAACCTCGATGTTCAGTTGATAAAATTCTTCAGTGTATTCCTTCACTGATAAACCCCTCTATAATTTCAGGTTTTGCAATATTTTGTAAAGATTGATTTGGTAATCCTTCAGGCTAAATTTGGCCTTCAATTTGGATACCATCCTATCCCAAGTTTTAATTTTCTACTTTCCATTCCTCTTCCGTTTGGCTTGCAGTTCATCCCAACATAACCCTGCATGGCCCTTCAGTCTTGTCACTGCATGCTTCACCATCTTGTATTCTTTGATATCTTCGTAATTGAAGTATTTTTTCATAGCACGAACCCAGTCTAACAATTCTTCAACTTCTAAATTGCCTTCATACATAGGTACCTCTATTCTTTCTCTAGATCCTATCTTTGAAAGAACTTTTATCAAGCGATATTCTGCAGCATCCTCTTCTACATTTTCTTCAACCCTTCTTCATCTTCATCTTCAGCTTCACTGACATCACCAACATCTTGTGCTCTCCTCTGTGTTGTCTCCATGGTGTCCAGTCTCATTCAGAGTCACCTCATTTATTCTTCCATTTCTGCATTTTCTCTACGCTTTATGGGTGGCATGATTTCACTACATCACCTACAAACAGAAATCAAATTCTTGATACCACGATTGATACCAAATTTCTTCCTTTCTCTTTTCGTCTGTTGTCTGCAAACAAACTCAAAATCTGAGCTCTGATACCACTTGATGCAACCCCCCTCCCCTTCAGGGTTCTGCAACCTCTCAACCACTAGATCGTTCTATCTCCTCGAGCTAGAAAAACTCTTTGGTTCCTGTTGGAACTTTCACTCTTCAGATCCACAGGTCCTTCCTATTGAAACCCCGCCTGTGCAAACATGCACAAGGCGTGAGCTCCACCTCCACGTAAACACAGGCTGTGACTACATGCCTAGCAAAAAGGTGCTTTGCAATCTTGCATATCGGGACTTCGAGACTTCTATGTATAAGTCCACTCTAACTCTCCTATTCCCGAGCTCTGAAACGGGCTAATGTTCCTTAGCTCCCATTTGGTCTCCGTCCATGTGACCCTTACCTGTGACCTGGGGCTACTCCTCCAAGCATGTCGGGACTTCGCATTTCATGAGTTTGAAACTCAAACTCAACCTCAACGCTTACTCTTCGAATGCCCGATCCTCGAACCTCCAATATTTCCTTCACCCAGATCAATGGTCACGATTCTCCTATGATCTGACGGTTCAGATCTTATCGCGAGTTTGGACCTTGTGATTCCTCGACTCTGTTCCTTTGACCTTCTTTAATAGCAATTCAACGAAATGATGATCTCTTGCCACGCATCCCTATGAACTGAATAGTTCTAAGGATGTGAGGACAACCAACAGTTGTGATCCTTTCGCGAGTCTACACTTCGCAAACTCTCCCAATTCAATTCTTTGACTCCTTCCCCCTTCAAGTCAGTGAAATGATGACTCGTTTCCACGTGTCTTCCTTGACAACATACGGCCGTGATGAATTTGGAATGATCAACTACTATGATCCTTTCGTGAATTCGTGCTTCACAAAATCTCATGGAATTCCCTTTGATTCTTTCAATTTGTGAATTAGCAAAATGTTGAATGCTTGCCACGCATCCTTTTTCGATGGATGGTCCCGATAATGTCAAAAATTTTCTCGTGAACTTCCCTCTGGATCCAACGATTTTTGGTCCACGTGCTTAGATCTGATGACTCAGATCTACCTTCCTCGTGTGCGCTCTCTTCTCTCTATCTGGACGTGGATTTCGACGGTCCAGATATTCTCCTCTTGGACTGATCTACGACCATTGTGCTCTCCCTCTTGAGCTTTCAACTTCTCCCAAACTTAGAAGATTTCTCAGAGTTAAGGGACTCAGTCTTCGTTTCTCTTATGAGTCCAACTCCTGGATCTTGCTAACACTTGTGGAAAGTGCTATCTCTTCTGAGCTTTATCCCTTGAAGGGTTTACGATCTCCCATGCACACCTTGCATTCTCAGGATTTGAAAGAACTCAGCTCGAAGGATTTTCTTGAAAATAAAATGCTTCTTGCCCACCTGACATTCTTTGGCTCTGGTTCTTCGAAGCTTATTAGCTTCTTGATGTTGTGCACACCTTGCACCTAGTTTGAGTTTCTATGATTCTCTCTAAACTTCTCTAAGTCAATCCAAGACTCAGTCAATGCACTCCTTGTGTTTGACGATGCACACCTTGCATACAAATATAAGAAGAGAAGCAATTGAAACTCAACCAAATTCATCATGAACTCATACAGTCAATCTCTCGAACACTCATACATGAAATGAACTTGTAACAAATCATACACGCAGAATAAAATTTGTTCAATCTCACATGAAGTGAACACAGTCCAAGTATTTGGGACAATTTTTTGTCTGTTCTATTCATTCATGAAAAAACGAAACATACAAAGTGTTTCTCCTACTCTACTCTACTCTATTGATCTCTCTATTTTGTTCTATATGTTACAATACAATACTGAAAAACTATCTAAGGACTAGCTCCATGAGCTCTCGCATCCTGTTCTGAAATCTATCATTTCAAAATTCAAAGCTAATACCTACTCTGTCCTATTACATTAACTACTAATCATTGCCAGATAGAGTCGACACTCCATATCTGCAATTTTCTTACAGTCCTTCCAGAGTTTACAAACAAGTTACAATTTAAATTTTTGTATTCAAAAATATCTCAACAACTCATTAATTTATGAGTTAAATGCTTGATTTGAAATTCTGTCATTGTTGAGATGTCCTCTGTTTGCCTCCACGTGTGTGTTGTTGACTTTGAAGGCAATGTTCCTGCATCAAAGGGGTACCAACAAGGGTTATAGAGGTTTCCAACAAGGTGAAACATTTTTTTTGAGTAACCCCATGAAACCATATATTTTTCATGTATGTACTATTCCCTAGACAAAATTTAACCCATTGAATGAGAGATTTTAGTGCTTTAAAGACGTTGGTATTACAGGACTCTACCCTAAAAATAATTCCCATAGTTTCCATAGAGGAAAGAGACTTGATTCCACTTGTAAGGTACCATATATATTATAATAAGCAGAAACATAAATATTTTAACAAATACCAGTGAAACAAAATTATTGCAACAAATACCAGTGAAAAAGAAATATTGCAACAAATACCAGTGAAACAGAAATATTGCAACAAATACCAGGGAAACAGAAAAATAATGAGAATAACAACACCAACAATAATACCTTTATTGAATGAAATCAATGTTCACTTGCCTCTTCGAGGGGGAAACCTCTAGCAAAGAATATCTCTATTACAAAAATTCTCAAGACAAGACTTTCTCATTCCTTCTACTCCTATTTATACTAAGTCTATATTCTAACGAACATTCTAGAGGAATCTCTTTCTAGAAGAGGAAGCTTCAATTAAGTCTTCTTACATTAGAATTGTTCACATTATTCAGTAGGCCTTATAAACTAATTTCATCCTTTATTATATAGAAAATATATTATTCCACCTACGTGAGGGGTTGGGGAGGTGTTGATGGGTGAAATTGACCGCTCGTCAATTGGAGGAGTGAATCCGGTCTGAGGTTGTCTATTTAACCTGAGTTGTTTGGATTAATTCACTCCGACAGGTTTAGCGGCTCCATTAGCTGATCTAAGTCCTAAGAAAGTTAAAAAAAACTAAACTAAAGAAACTAACTAAATGACAAACAACTGTTGAAAACTATATACAAATCTAAAATATATTCATAGTTTACTAACTAATATTTATAGAATAGTAGTTCTACTTATTAAATGTATAGTGTATTGATATGATTAAATTTCTAATATATGTACAGTATTCACAAAATACAAATTTTGATCGAAATCCGCAAAATCATATATGAATTGATTTATGACAGAGAAACTATCATTCGGTGTTTTCGATTTTTTATAACTTTTATAAACAAGAAATGAAATGGAAGCGATCTAGTTGACAAATAAAAATAACAATCGATACAATGTATTTAGACTACAGGAAATTCTTATATTAATTAAACTAATAAAATGAAACTAGCAAACTGACTTGAAGTCTTATCTCCTATTCGTCCAGTGCATAGCATCTAATTTTGCTTTTTGATGAGGCCAACCCACACCAGATATTACCAATGCTTCTCGTAAACGTGAAGCATTAACGATTGAATGCTAATGACAGAACATGTAAGGGATGTAGCAACAACAATTTTATAATTTAACAAATGATCACATTAAGATAAATCTCGCTGTAAAGATTTGTATACAACTGCTCATTTAATAAAGAAGATTAACCTTCTGATCATTAAATTGGAACAGGATAATTGTTGTATATAATATGAGAGACATAAAACATGGGCATCATATAAATCTGATCACATCAATCTATAATAAACATGATATCTAAAGTATTCATAATTTGATTACAAATCAAAATGAGCAAAACTTTAACAAAATATGATATATCGAAGCTAAAGCTATACCAACATCAACTTTCAATCAAGTCTGTCAATCATAAATCCATAGTTTCTTCTCCCAGGCAGCGATGGTTCTTAGTTTACAAAAAAATACATTTATAAAGGCCACAGGATCAAAACATTTCCTGTGGAAATCATCAAATTTGTTCCAAAAATTGTGGGGGATACAACCTCCCAGATTCTCATTGTTATCAAAAGTAACAGCCTATTCTAAAACCATATAAAGAAATAGCATGTTGAAAGATGCCACCAGCGATTCAAATCTTCTTTAGAAATCGTATGTACCTGTAAACGCACAAGAATACACAATTTCAGATTGCATTTTAGTTGTAAAAACAAAGAATTCAAATTTTAGTAACTAGCTACAGAATCTCACGATTCTGTAACTAGTTATAATTATAACTAGAATCATGTTTTATTAAATCAATCAAAATAGACAAGATGCAATTTGAGCAAACAAATCATGTATTTTAATTAAAAACAAAGACAAAATCATACTAAAATTATTTTTTAAAACACCATACCTTAGATTCAGGGATTCGTTTCAATCAAGCAATTTTCGAATTCACAATGGCAGTGGCCACTTCCACGTTCTTAAAAACAACAGAGCCTGTGGTTTTTTGTCTTTTATCATTAGCTTGAGCTACATTTTGCAATCTGTCATTTTCTTTTGTTAGCACATTCACCTGGTCCTCCAAGGACTTGATCTGAGACTGAAGCAAAGGCACGTCTCTGTAATACCGATCGACCCATGACTGACATTCATCGCATTGCAGCCAGATAGACTGTGTATTAGCAGGTGGGGAATTTTTCATTTGGCTTGTAGGTTCTCTATCAAGTTTGATTCCAGGGAAGTCGGGGTTGTCTTTAAGACATGGTGGGAGGTTCGTCACATAATCATAGGGTTTACCCGAGCAAAGTCCATACGAATATGGATATTCTTCAGTTAGAAACCGTTCAATTTCTGAATCAGAATCCTCGCTTAATTCAATTGGGTTTTGGTCTACATTTTCCTTAGGTTTATTTCGGGCACACCATGAAACCCAACGTGCGGCCCTTTTACCCTTGTAATTGATATCACTGTTACCCTTACACTTTTTCTTTGCAGATTTTTTAACAGGCTTACCACCATCTTTTGGATACGAATTAGGTAGAGCATCGTGTTGGGTAGTGTCCAGGTAGGTCGAGGGTTCCACAGAGGGAAAGAGCGAAGGAGGGGGGATGATAGGCTCGATGAGGGTTTCTGTAACAACAGACTTGTCAACTTGTCCTATTTCAGTACTAGAAAAACCATTCCTTAACAGGAAAGCGTCCCAACAATCGCCATTTAACTTCAACTGATGAAACATAATAATTTTAATCAAACAGTGGTGGAAGAGGATGGAGTCAGCTTTCTGCCTTTTAAAATGCTTTGCCATTTTGTATAAACTTTGAAGGAGAAAATAGGGCATGTTTAAGGGAAAATCGATAAAACTCATGAGCATCCGTAAGTGATATAAGAAAACCAAACCATATCTACCCTCACAGGTAACGAACTACTTGACAATAGCTAATAGATCGTCCCATCTAGGTTTTAGAGCTGTAACGGGCATACCTTTGTCCCAGCTAGTAATCTTCCTTGAGGTAAACAATAGTGACCAGGGAACCTCCTCAACCTTTGAGTTTTTAGACCATTTTTGTCCCACGACTGGCAGACCAGTGGCTGAGCTAATGAAATCTTCGTTTAACTCAAGCTGGAAGTCTCCAATTTTAGCTCTGCAACCATCGAACGTTAGCGCGAATTGTTGAGAAACTGCCATATTAAAACCTTCGAACTTCTCAATAAAGACCCACCAACCATTCCTCTTTAAGTCTTCTCGGACATTATCAAACAATAACAAAGTCTGGACGCCGTTGGGTTCAATTCTCACTACAGGAGCCATGGCTAACAACACAAAATTGACAGGGTATTTGGAAATAGGGTTTGACAGAATAGAAACAGAGCCATTTTCCCTGAGCTTCCCCAACACAATGCAAAGGCAGCTCGAAATGCTAGGGAGGAGCATTAATGCCATGCGTGTGAGGATAGTGGTGTAGATCGAGGCCATGCAAGAACATCATATCAAGCTGTACTTGGAATGACACCTTGGTGTAATGGTACATACAAATCATAATGGTTAAAAAACCATTATATGCATATCCAAAAATTCGATCAAAAAAAATCAATACGTCGAATAAACCATTGCATTAAATATTTTATAAATCAAAACCAAATTAACAATAGTCAAATATTAAATGGGTAGTGTTTTGATGCATATGTAGCCAATGGTGTGTTTGAGGCTGAGGAATTACACCATGAAACAACCATGCTCATAACTAAATGAAACAAATTGACGATAAACCATATAAAAATCAACCCTTTGATGAAATCAAACATGAATTCCAGTTGTTTCGTTTTCATACTTGCAGTTATGAAAACGGAATCGAAAAGCAGGTATGCAAAAAGTGAAGGATAATGGTATCGTTTAATGAGAAAAGTTGCGACGAATAAAAAAAACCCTGTGTAGGCAGGTGGTAAATATAGAGATTATTATGGTTGGCAACAGGAGGTTAGGTCCCTAACAATTTTCTTTCAAAATCCAATGGTCTTCCTTGTTGTGTCAATAATTCTCCAATTCCTAATCTTACTGCATCACATTCTACTATGACTGTTTTACCAAAATCAGGCGTTGCCAATACTAGTGTAGAATACATGGCATCCTTTAAGAGAGAGAATGCCAAAGTATCCTCATCATTCCATACAAATGAATTTTTCTTCAAGAGAGATGCGAGTGAGCCTGCAATACTTGCATAATTCTTAACAAATTTTCGATAATTTCCTGTAAGACCCTAAAATCCTCTAAGACTATTAATGTTCTTAGGAGTAGGCCATTTTGTAATAACTTGGATCTTTTGAGTGTCCTCCTTAACCCGTTCCCTTGAAACAATATGACCCAAATATTCTAATTATTATTTCCCAAAATAGCATTTGGATATTTGTACATACAATTGATTGTTCTCAAAAATTCGTAGGACTTGATCCATATGTTTAATGTGGTCTTCCCATGATTTTCTATATAAAATTATATCATCAAAGAAAACCAACAAAAACTTTCTAAGATGGGTTCGAAATTTTTTTATCATGAGGATTTGAAAAGTCGAAGGAGCATTAGTCAACCCAAAAGGCATGACTAAGAACTCATAGCTCCCATCATGAGTTCTAATTTTTTTGGGGGGGATGTCATATTTTCTTAGTATGATCTAGTGGTATCCTTATTTAATATCTAGCTTTGTAAAATGAGCCACTTTATGAAGCTCATATAATATCTCACCAATATTTGGAATGGAGAATTTTTCCTTTATGTTGATTTTGTTTAGATCTCTATAATAAGGAAACATCGCCCAAAAATTATATTTTCTTCTCAGCACCACTACTGGAGTTGAAAATGAACTCCTACATGGTTGAACAAAACAGAAATCCAGCATGTATGGTACTATTTTCTCAATCTCCCCATTTTGTTGATTAGGATATCTATAAGGCCTTTCATTAGGAGGAGTATTTACAGGTATTAGCTTGATTGTATGTTCATGATATCTAGATGGAGGTATACCTTTATGAATTTATTGGAAGACCTTATAGTTCTAGGAAATAAGTTAGTGCATTTTAAGGAGTTAGCGTGCAAAAGGCAGAAGCTAGTTAGAAACTTTGGGACATTTTGTCCACATTGTAATAGCATAATCCCTATTGTAAAACTATAAATAGGTAATGGGTTTTGGGTAGACGGTAATCTACAGAGCTTAGCTACTAGAGTGTGTGAAGAATTGGCTAGTGATTTGTATTGTTGACTAGTTGGTTGAGTTGTTGATTATGACCTGAGTTGAATATCAATAGAGAAGTATGTGTGCACTATGGCATAGAACAGATTGGGTGGGTTTGGATTTTTACTTAATTTTATATATGAGCACAATGCACATGAATGTAATGGAGATTATGAATGAATGAATAAGAAGCCAGTCATTGTGGACGTAGCCCAGTTTCGGGTGAACCATGTTAAAACCTTGTGTTCTAATGTGTATGTTGTTATACTTTTTCTTTTTTTGTTTAATGTGCACTTATGATGAATACCTAATATGCATATGTTAGATATATTAAATGGATTCACGCACAAAACATATGAATGAATTTTAAGTAAATAGTAAGGAATGAATGCCTCATATTCCCCCATGACTTCGAAAACCTGGTTCCTGTAGTCCCCATAGGTACTTCAGGTGAGAATTCACCTGATTGCGGGTGATGCTGAAAGGGATAGTATCTTCGGATTTGTTAGTTAATTAATGATTAACCTCAGTTCTACCCATTCCATGCCAAAAAATGGTTTTGTTGTCGAGACCAGGATCTACGAATGAGGGGGATGTGGAGGCCCAATAAGGAGGAGATCAGAGAATGGAGGAATACTAAGGAGATCAATTTTACAATAGACCAGAATCATAATCCACGGATCAACATGAAATAATGGTTACAAAGGTATGTGTTTACATATTTACATGAAATTTTCTTTGGTTACTTTATGAATGTTTTAGTAGAGTGGATCCAGATATTTATTGAATAGACCGGAAGATATCAGACTATGGTTTTGAGGAATTGGACTCTTGAATTGAATCAACAAGTTAATGTAGTAATCAATAAGACATCACAAACAATTGACTATTGGTTGGATAGTGTAATAGGAGGTTGCATTATTGAATTTTCCATAGATTGTACTCAATCGTACAGTGTTGCTAAAAGATAATTCTTAAAGGGACCATGCGGAAGATACATGAAGTCAATATCTGCGTGGATTAAGATGTTGTTGTGTGAAAAAGGAGTGATGACAATGGAATCTGATTGCTAAGCACCTTCGTGCACATAGAGGAACTGGGGGTTGACCATGGAATGATCTAAGCATAGAAAGGGATGAAAAGAAGGAATGAGGAATGGATAGGTTGAGGATGTCGAGTGAAGAAGAGTGTGCAATGAATGAATAAATTCGAGTATTGCGCAGGTGTAAGAGATTTAGACCAAATAAGAAGAGGACTATGGATGAGAGAGAAGGGAAACATAGTGATATCGAGGAAAAAGACATTGGTGCAATATTTTAGATCAAAGGGATTCTACAAACAGAAGAAAATATATGTCAACTTAGTCCAATACATGAAGATCCCACTCAGATCAGACTCTGCATCGAACCCACAACCCCATATGCATCGCTAAGAACTAAGGTAAGATCAAAAGTTTTGTCAATTGTATTTAGTAAAGGAAGTAGATATCGTAGTGGAAGTACTTAAAGTAGTGGAAGTAGTACATTGAATTAGAATCAGTTAGTGGTATCAAGAAAGAATATTACATAGAATACGATGGTGGAGGTAGATCCCACCTTAAGGATGCCTCTCTTTCAAGGGGTCGACCTAGAAGATCCAGAACAACATTTGTTCATTTGTACATGATATGGACTGTGAAGAACATCCAGGAAGATGATGTGAAGATTATGTAGTTGAAAATGACCATCAGAGATCGTTCACTATTATGGTATATGAAATATCAGAATACCACACCTATGGGTCAAATGAGAACATTGGTAGAGGTAATACAAGCCTTACTGAAAGAATTCTAGAAGCCTAAATATCAGTTGCAATGTATTACAGAGCCGGAGGAGAAAAAGAAGATAGTAAATGAATCAGTATGGGACTATGATCAAAGGTTTAACATATTTAAATATCAGTTAACATTCCATATTTTGGATGAAAAACACAGAGAATGGTTTATTGTAGGTTTATTGTCACATATGCTACCCTTTGATGCATCATAATATTGCAACATAGTCAGAAGCTCTGGAAATTGCAATGAAATTGGAAGCTTCCAATGTAGGAGAGAATAATGTGGGGATGGCTCAAGTCCAGTCATAGTTGGTTTCACTGATTATTCAGTTATAGTAAATTATGAAAGGAAATGAAAAGAAAGAGGGAGTTTGGTGTATCATCTATAAAAAAGAATCCCATCATAAAAAAGAGTGCCCAACATTTCATCAATACTTGAATACAGGAGCTACAAATCTGTTAAGGTTATGGTGTGAATTTGCAAGACGGTGGGTCACCACCCTCATACTCGTCCATTGATGCAAAAATACTAGAGAACTGCGATGAATTTTTTTTTTAATTTCTGTAATTTTTTCTAACATGACAAGAATAATCATCGTGTGTTGGACTTGATGAGAGAGCGCACTATAGATGCTTATAAAGTCCAAGGTGAAGAAGAAGAAGAGGATCCTCTCATTTTAATACTCCCAGAGGAGGTTATAATCAAGGAGGCAAAGGAGGTAGAGGAGGTCGAGGAAGAGGAGGCTTTGGTCAATAAAGAGGACCTATCATATGTTATAATTATAATCAGCCCAAACATTTAGCACACGACCTCTCAAATCCCTGCATGTCATTGTAACACACCCATCCCCTAAGTACTCTTGTAAGGGGTGGGGCATAAAAATTCTACTTTCCTTAAATCTCTCTAGGTTCCCCTTTCTTCTCAATCCGGGTTCTTCCAAACCCGTGGGCTCTTTCATGGCCCCTTTGAAGGATTTGAACAGTAGGCGCTAGCTCTTCATGCTAGCCCCTTCCTTCATATGACCTCAGGCTATGACCAAATGCCTAATCAAAAGGTGCTTCGCAACTTCACGACTTTGGGTATTCTGCTGTGAGTCACCCGACTCTCCCAACTTCTTGAAATCCGAACTAGATCCTAGAGAGCGCTCACTCCTTCCCTTATTCTCCACTAATGTGACCTCCAACTATGACCTGGGGCCCACTTTCAAACGTTTCGTGACTTTTCACTTCGCGGACTCAAAATTTATCTCACCTCTTCACGAATCGAGACTTTGCGTTTTGAGATTTTTCGTTTTGCAAAGTGGGAATATTTCTTGCCTCTTTTCCCCAATTCCTGATCCAAAAAATCCAATCGCATTAGATCGAAGGTCCACAACTTTCCTCGATCCAATGGTCCAGGTCACATCACAACTTTGGGTTTCAGAGTTTTAGTCACACCAACACGCGATCCTCCCATCGTGCAAACTTCAAACTCACAAATCAAATGGTCAAGGTGGGTCCCTATAGATCCTTAGATCTACAGTCCAGATCACATCACGAATTCAGTTTTCAGACTTCATAGGATCTGTCCCCTTCACGATGATTACCAACATTTGTAGAACTTACGAAGACTAAAGGAGTCAAGTCATTAACGCCTGCACTCCTTCTTCAAATCTAATGGTCGTGATAGACCTTGGACCCTCCCAAACGGATCTTTTTAATTCATATTCCAAACGAAAGGATATTCCGTTTTGATACTTGAGTCTTGTTATTCTTCCTGAGTTTTGTTGGCTCTAAAAGGCTTAGGAGATTTGCACTCTTTCTCTTGAATGTAATGCTTGGAAGAATTCTTCCGTGCACCCATTACATTCATTCCTCAACTCTAGGACTGAAGAGGTTCTTGACCTCTGCCCACCTCATAGAGACTCTATGCATATCAGCACTACCTCTCCTGAGCTTAGCAGACTTTGTCCTCCCAGAGACTCTGGGCAACTGGGAGTGTCGACGTGCACCCGTGAAAACCGTGGCCAAGGTCGACAAACTCACAATCCACTTATTTTAACTTAGGCCACCAGAAGGCTCAGGCATTTATGTATATAAATCAGAAAAATCCATACTTACTTAATAAACAATTTAAAAAAGAATAAAGAGATACAGTATAATCATTAAACACACATGCATATCCCTGAGTCATTCACAGGATATCCAATTTTATTACATAGTTATAGCTCAATTACACAGGGTATGAGAATACTTATCTATTATAGGTTGAAGCCAACTAACTGACTGTAGGTGTGTGCCTTTCCACCCAACCATAGGCTCAGAGTAATTCACTCTTAGCACTATAGCCAATCCTATTCCAATCCATGATATCACTAGGGAATTTATGTTATCTCTCAGAGAGACTCTCTCTGTCAGAGAGATCCTGTGAGGCTTATCAAATGCTTCCTCAGCATCAAGCTCGTGTTCTGGTTCTTCAGGTCATGTTCTCTGCACTCCCTTTTTGGTTCACACACCTCCTTCCGAGCTTACACCCTCGTCTAGTTTCTCCTCTCTCGCTATCTCTTCTGAGCTTGATCCCCTTGATGATTTCACCATCCCACACGCTCCTTTCGTTTCAGGGATCGTGTCAAACTCAGATCAAAGGTCAACGAAGATCGATGGTTCATAGAAATTGTAGGGCCCCAATATTCATGCTCTTTATCAGAGAGTTTGACCTCCACAATCTCGAAAGTGCTCGCTCGAGTCTAGTCTAACTGGGATCGTTGATCTTCTAGCCCGTCGAGATCAATAGAAAGGGTGAATTGCAGGTCACGAACTAGCACATCTGCTATTTTCACCTTCGCTCTCCGTAGTGATTCCCCACCCCCAATATTTGTTCATAGATCGACAGTTCATAGAAATTGCAGGGTTCAACTTGACTATCATGCAATTTGACATCTCAAAGCCTCGAGCTCCACGGTTCCTAGACCCAGGTCATGTGGATCTTCATATAACTCTTGGGCTATGATCCCCGCTCTTAGTCAGGTTTTTGGTTAAGTAAATAAACACAAGTTTAGAGTCTCCTAGACTACTGGTCTGAAGTGAACACCTTCCCAACTCGTAGAGCTTTAAGCATTGAATCAAGGAAAAGTAACTTGTGAGGTTACCAAAATGGTGGCTATGCCTAGAGGCTTGCTCTGACTTCGGAATGGTGATGTAAATTCCTGGGGAAAGCACCTTCGAGTGATTAAACTAGGACGTATGGAAATTCAAGAAAAAATATAGGTTCTCAAGGGAATGAACGAATACTCATAACTTAATCATTTAATATAGAGAAAGAACCCTTTATAGACATGTAAATAATCGCATGAATCCATTATTTACAATTCAAATCATAAGGCAAGAAAACACTTATCAGAACCATAGAGTGTGATGCGATTGCTGAAAGGGGTTCTTGTTTCCACCCAACCATAGGCTCAGTCACTCCCAATGGATTTATCACTGGCCACCCCCAAGCTTAAGCCATGATTATTTTAGATTCAATCTATTACTTCCATCTCAACGAAAGTTAGGGACGAAGGTTACTCTCCTTCTCCCAATACATAAATAGATAAGGACGAAGGCTACTCTCCTTCTCCTGGCTCAATCACTATTTTATGTGATCAAAACTCACTGTTCCTCTTTCAGTCCTTCCTCGGACCTGAGAGTTTCCGCTCTCATATATGCATTTTTTCCATAGGTCTTCCTCTGCCCACCACACTTCCTTTCTTTCCTTCCTCAGCAAGGTTGCATGTGGCTCAAATTCCTAGTTTGTGGTTAGGTGTGGAAGCCTTACGGATGGGCAATCTTCCCCATCCCCTCATTAAATCTTGAAGAGGTCTTCCCACCTACCATCACGACTTTAATTCATTCTTGGGTTAGAGGTTTGTTCTGATCTGAGAAATTAATTCCAACATGGTATTGGTTCTGTGGAGGTTAACGCAACCATTCCGGGTCCCCTCCACCACCTTTCATAGCA
>CBVK0101486703.1:0-10740 GCA_900067695.1 Picea abies
TTCCGATCTCACTTAACCTGCTTTCTCAACCCTTGCATTGAGACTCTCACACTCAACCATTGCCCAAATTTTCCCTCTATTCCTTTTTTCTGGACTTGGAGTGCAACAGAAATTCCAAGCGATGGAATTTCCATTCGTCCCATCTCTTAAACACCTTGATCGTTGTGTGGCATCAGGTATTGATGAAAAAGGCCCAACTTAGTTGCTAGAATTATAATTTCATTTGCGGTTGTTTCCACCCTCTTTATTGCTTATATAAATGCCCGAGAAGTGTGAACTCAAGGCGAGGATAACCCTCTCGATGTTATTTTTCCAAACGAACACAATCGGTGGGTCATTCCACACCACCAACATTTGTAATTTATGATTCCTTTTGTTGATTGATAGATTCCAGACGAACCTCTAGTGTCATGCCGTGGTAACGAGTGTGTAATCCTTTATCTTGTCAGACTTGTAGATATCGAGGCTTGGTTCTTCATTTTACCGATAGAAAAAATTACCTTTAAACCAGTTAATGAACACCAAAATTTGAGACCAGATCAATTAAGATTTATCACATAGTTAAAGAGACCATCACGACCCATCTTTTTATCAGTGGCGCCAGCTTGAGAATTTGAGGCCCTTTTATTGGTTTTATGCTGGATGCAGGTTCGAGGCTATTTCCCTTCGTGGGCAGTTGGTCCATGACTTGATCCATTTTTTTTTAATCAATTTCTTCAGACCTAAACCTTCCAGAACACCTGGCTAGGTGTTGATTCGATTTTCTGCACCTGAAGTCTTGCAACGTTTACTCAGCATTTCCCTCAGGAACTCCCCATAGTTGCCCTTCTGCTAAATTGGAAGGAAGCCTGCAGGGCTGGTATGCCCGTGCTTTCTGCCTTGATTGTGGACTGTGTGCTTAAATTCCATGAAGTGCATGTTTACTGACAGTGCCTCCCAACCTAGAAAAGAATTTTAGCAATATTCTTATATAATACTACAACTAGATTGTCAATTTCAAATCCAATAACATTATTCTTTGATTGTAATTTCTTAAAATACGATTACTTTTTATGTATTACCAAGAACTGTTTTCAAGATTCAGTGGTCGAATGTTTTATTTTAATTATCGATGGACAACGAATATTTATTAATATTATTTATTTATGGTGTAGTAAAACTTTTATCCCTTGCCTCAGCCCTCAAATAATTATTAATACCTAAGAATAGGCCGATAAGATATCCACTGTCTCGTATGTTTTTCACCCTTTTTCTCTATAAATTTTATTTGGATAGATATTAATATTGTTATTCCACCATTATCTTTCATTTTAACTTTTAATTTATTCTAGCATGTTATATGAGGCATCGAATTTGCACATGACCTATCATAGTGTAGAGTTTCATTATTATTGGATGAAGGGTATGAACATTGTAGAACCTTTTCAGATATCTTTGCATGATTATGAAATGGTTCAAGTTTAAAAAAAAAATGATTATTATAATTAGATTGATGAAGTGTTTCCTTTATTAATAATAATAATAATAACAATTATTAATATCCTTGTTACTATTATCTTTACCAGTGGGATGAGGAATTTGTGTGTAAAGGTTGTTAAGATATACACAATTTAATTCCTCAGACATTGTTGTATATATTCCCATGATTATTATTTAGTGATTTGAATTAGAATTTTTATAACAACAATAACTTTTTAAGTTAAATTGATTTAGATGGAACTATGATGTCTCTTGTAAAATTAAAATTCACAAAGGAAGTTGTTTCAAGGTGGATTTAGATTGTACCTTATGATATTATGCACTTTAGACATGCATTGCAGGGCTCGTAATGGAGATTGGAATAAGATGTGTTAATTACCTTACTTGCTTTATTAATCACCATTGTCTCATAATTTGAATTAAAAGTACACCTCCCATGCAATACTGTAATAGTAGCAAGTAAATTAAAGAGTTAATAATGATTCACTACCGTAATTTGCCTGATTGTAGATAACCTTGTTGATTGCAATATTTATGGGTATGCTAATGTCTTAGTGTAGTAGGCCTGGTCTACTTGTGTCAGGTGGGATGTAGACACCTCCTTGTTTGACGCAGACCTGTCGGCCCTCGGGCCGAGATCTTCTCACAGTATCATTTGATTTCCCCTTGAGCCGAAATGGCTCTTTCGATTCCCTGCTGGAATCTTCGTTTATTGATCCATAGGTCATTTTGGTAACTCCCCTATGTGAGTAGCACTAGGCGCGAGTTCCACCTTCTCCATGTGACCACAATGTTATGACCAAGGGCCTAACCCAAGGTCTCTTTCTGAAATCTCGCGATCTCGCGAGTTCTTGGATCGTGGCTACTGACTTTTCCTCTCCAATCTTGCGATACCTGAGATCACGAAATGGGTACAGCTCTTCCTTTTTCAGTGCCCTTCACGCGTGACCACTGGCTAGGCTTAATTACTAGCACCTCTCGCTACTTGCCACTTCACGAGTTTCAATTTCGAGCCCTCGTGCTCTTACTTCACGAATTCCTGATATGCGAGAGTCAATGGAGTGTTGACCCCTTCCACTAGGTGACGTGTGTCTGCCTGTCTATTTTCTGGACCCACTTCGTGGTTCTGCCACATGTCCCTCGTGCCCGGATTTTTGCACTTCGCAACTTATGATGTCAAAAGTGACTCCTTTCAACCTCTGAACCCATGAATGCATGATAGGCGATGGGTTCTGATCCAACGGTCCTCCCGCGAAATGGATCCTACGACTGTCCTTGCTCCTCGCGATTTCCCGACTTCGCGACTTGGAGCACCCAACTTTGGGGCTCTCACCTTGCGAACCTCCAAGTTCAAGAGATCCCTAGATCTCTACCACCTGTCCTCCTCTGTTGGATGGATACTATTCTCTCATGACTTTGCCACTCATGAAGTCGAAGGACTTCCCTTTCTGACCTCCGATGTCCGAATCCCCGATATGGGTGATCTCGCGACACGTGTCCTCCTTCTAACGAACGTCTTAGATTCTTTCGAGGTTTCACGATTTTGGGACTTTCAAGGCAAAAGTATCGATCTCTTATCCTCTGATATGCTGAAATGATGAAATTCCGACATGTCGTCAATGCGGGTCCCACGATGGAACTTCCCGCCTTTTTGGAGTTTTGGACTTCATGACTTCGTGAATCCTAATGCTAAAATTTCAACTCTTCAACCCACGAAACCCCGAAATACCAAGTTCCAATGTGCTTCACCAATAACTAGCCCACACAAACCCTTTCGCCCCTTCAAGACTTTGCCCTTCACAACCTCGCGAATCTTGAGGCAAGGATTTCAGTTCTCCAACTCACAAAACCCTGAAATGAGATTTCGTGAGTGCTCCAATGTCCCCTATTGGTTCAAATCCTACAAACCAATTTCTTCTAATCTTGCATGTAGAAAAACACCCACCATAACCTTCTTGCTCCTCTGCAAGATCTGATGGCCCTTGGGACTTCGTGAATTCTCCACGGAGAATTTCGATCGTTCAATTCCTCCTTAACAATTCCTGCGAAATGAACAAGTATTCCTTCACGAAACTTATCCACCAACAAACAATGTCGCTACACCTCCTTCCGACACTTCAAGGCACTAGCCCTCTAGAGCTTGATTGAAAAATCCTCAAGTCCTTTGGGGAAAATTCATGCGCACACTCCTTTTGGCACTTCTTCAAATACACTCCAAGTATTTGAATTCTTAGATTCGGTGCACTCTTTTTGCAGCAACAGTCCTTCAATTCTTCCCTCAGGTTACAAACTCTGAGAATCTACTCGGCTTGCGCACACCTTGCATGACTCCTGTGCTTAACTTTCACTTCTGTGAGAATGAGAGAAATGTTATCTCTCCTGAGCTTGCAGAGACGAACTCTGACTTCTGTCAATGCACACCTTGCAAACAATTTCGCTGTACTCCTTGTAGGAAAACTCTTGCTCAGACAGAGAAACAATTGAAACTCATTCTTTGCTCTCCCTCTCTTCAGATTTCATACATTTAATATGAAATCATACATTCATGCATCAAAGAAAATGCATAACAGAGAGTAAACAAGCATATATCAATCAGCATGTACAACACAGAAAGCAATTGGACACCATGAGTCTGAACTAAAGATCTTTGTATTAATCCAGAACTTCTGTACATGGGTTCTTCTACACAGCTCTCTGCTTCTTCTTCTCTATGCTCTCTTGATTGATTATGCTGCTAATGTTATAATGATACAAGTGAGGGTGTCTATATCCGTTTTCCCTCCATCTCCTAAAACTGTCTAATCTAGGAATTTAAAACTACCTACTTACATTTACTAGCATAAATGCCTCTTAGTCCTTCAGACGAGAGCGGGACACTCAAGGTCTGATTATAATCTACAAGTATGCCCTTTCTTAATTGTTTCATTTACGTTTCATGTATCAAACTTCAAAACATTCGAACAATTCATCATGTGCCAAAATGCATTGGTGTTAGCCCCACGCTCGCTTGTTGTTGGCGATGCTCCTGCATTATACTCCCTCGCTTGAAAATTTTCATGGGCTCCTGTCCATGAGCTCTCACACAGTTTGTCCATGCTTCTAGATCTCTACTTCATTCTCCTAGCTAGCATCTTCAACTGGATATTCCATCCACTTGACCAAGTATTCAAAATATTCCTTTCGCCTGGTCCTTTTGCAAACTCTTTTGTCTAGTATGCTTTCCATCTGTGGCTTCTCTGCAACTGGCATCTGTTTAGTCCAATGAACCTTTGGTTGTTCACTACCTACTAATGCTTTCTCAGCTTTGTAAGGGTACAAATCTGAGATGTTTAATATCAGAGAAATTTTGATCCCATCGAGTAATTCAATCTCATAAGCATTTGCCCCAAATTTCTTCAAACCTTACATGGTCCGATCTTCTTCATCTTCAGTTTGTTATATGTTCCCTTTGGGAATCTTTCCTTTCTCGGATGTGCCAGAATCAAATAACCAACCTCAAATTGAAGTTGTCTCCTGTGTTGATCTGCTCTGTGCTTATACTCTTGGCTCGAGTTCTGTAATCGCTCCTTCACTTGGATGTGAAGTTCCTTCATTGCTTCTGCGAAATCCTCTGCACTAGCACTCCTAGTTGCATTCTGTTCTGAATCTCTCAATTCAGAAACTCCTCTTGGCTGCATCCCATAAACAATTTGGAATGGACTCTGCCCTGTGCTTCTGTTTAGTGAGTCGTTATATGCAAATTCTGCATGTGGTAGAATATTATCCCACTGACTGTGATGTTTTGTCACAAGCTCCTCAACAAGTCTCCCAAACTTCTGTTCACAATTTTTGTCTGTCCATCTCTCTCATGGAGCATTTTGGAATAAAAAGTTGATTACCCTTAAACAATAATCCTTCCTGGATCATGTATTCCTTCCATTGACTTCTGTCCCTGAGAATTGGATTCTTAGCTGCTTCATATGCCTCCTTAAAATTTGGATCATCTCTGTACATGTCCCTAAGATCATCAAAACCCAGTGTTTTGACTCTGAACTCCTGCAACAACAAACATTTCTTGCTCAAAGCATCAACAACTTTGTTAGCAATTCTAGAAATATGCTTAGTTACAAAAGTAAATTTCTTCATGTATTCAACCCATTTAACATGTTTCTGGTTCAACTTCTCTTGTTGAGTCACAAATTGCAAAGCATGATTGTCACTGTATAAGACAAACTCCTTAGGAATCAAATAGTGTCTCCATTTCTTCAATGCCTGAATAATAGAATAGAACTCCTTGTCATATGTGGAGTATTTCACTTTCAATTCATTCAGCTTCTCGATGAAGTATGTTATCGGTCTGTCTTCTTGGCTCAAGATTGCCCCTATTGCAAATCCACTTGCATCACATTTTACTTCAAATGTCTTTTTGAAATCCGGCAACACCAAAATTAGTTGTTTCGTGATTTTCCTTTTTAGCAAATTAAAACTTTTCTCAGCCTCTTCTGTCCAGTGAAAAGACTTATGTCTCTTTTTCACTATGTCCATCATTGGTGCACTAATTCCACTGAAATTCCTAATGAACTTCCGGTAGAAACTAGCCAATCCGTGAAAACTTCGAACCTCAAATATACTCTTTGGCGATGGCCAATTCGTAATTACCTCTACCTTATCTGGATCCATCCTGAACTTATTTGCAAAAATAACAAACCCCAAATAAATGAGCTCTATCTTCATGAATGAGGATTTCTTTATGTTTATCAGCAACTTCTCTTGCTGTAATCTCTTCATCACTATAGCCAAATGTTTCAGATGCTCTGCCTCTGTTTTACTGAAAATCATTATGTCATCAATATACACAATGATAAATTTTCTGATGAAATCCTTCAGGACTTCATTCATCAATCTCATGAAATTACTTGGTGCGTTCGTTAAGCCAAATGGCATAACAAGCCATTCATACAACCCTTCATTAGTCTTGAAGGTTGTCTTCCATTCATCACCTTCTCTCATACGAATCTGGTGATATCCACTTTTCAAATCAATCTTCGAAACAAATTTGGCCCCACTCAAGCAATCCATCAAATCATCCATCCTTGGTAATGGAAATCTATACCTGATGGTTATCTTATTGATTTCCCTTGAGTTAGTACACATCCTCCAGCCTCTGTCTTTCTTTGGACTGAGCACTGTCGGAACAACTCACAAACTCAAGCTTTCTCTAACCAACCCTTTGTCCATTAAATCCTGGACCTGTCTTTTGACTTCTTCATTCTCCTACGGCATCAATCTGTACGCTTCCTTGTTTGGTAAACTAGCTCCAGGTATGAGATCAATATGATGACTCACACTTCTGATTGGTGGCGACGAACGAGGTATTTCATCCACTACTATGTCAGCAAACTCTTCCAACAGTTTCTGAACCTCTTCCGGTAAATCATCTACCCTTGTACTGGTTAAAATAATTTTAGGCTTCCTGACCACAATGAATTGCAGTTCCTCCTTCTTCTTAACCTCTATAAGAAGTTCCTTCCCACTCATGAGAAGTAGAGTGTTGCTTACTTCAAGTTTCACCTCTTTGTCTTTGATTGGAAGAAACATGTGAGTTCTCCCATTCTTCTCTAGGGTGTATGTGTTCTTCCTCCCATCATGAATCACATTTCTGTCATATGACCATGGTATACCCAACAATAAATGACAAACATACATGGGAATAACATCATAGATTATTTCATCTTTATACCCTCCTATTTTAAACTCAACTAAACATTGTTTAGTGACATTTACCCGATGTCCTTTTTTTAGCCACGAAACTCTATATGGGTTTGGATGTTCAATCGTCTCCAGCTCCAGATTTTCTACCATATTCGTAGAAACGAGATTATCTATGCTACCACTATCCAGAATGACTTTGCATTCCCAGTCTTTGGTCTTGCAAGCGGTCCAAAAAAGTCTATTCCTTTGGACCGAACTCTCCACCTCCTTCTTTGGTGTTAAGAGAACTTTTCGCATCATCAGTGATCTTCCGCCTTTAGCATATTCTACCTCAACATTCTACCTCTGTTCTTCGACAATGTGAGTCTCACCACCTTCTTTCTTTTTGTCTAGAAACTCATAAGATTTATGTCCGACCTTTCCACATGTGAAGCATTTCACCACTCCACCTCTTCCTCTTCCTCTACCTCTGGTACAAGGACCTCTTCCTCTTCCTCTACCTCTGGTACAAGGAAAAATGTTTCCATCAGCATACTAACCTCTCTGTTCAGTATGATGCCCTCTCTGTGAGCTTCCACCTCTCTCAGTTTGAGTCAGAGGTTTCTTCCACTCTTCCTTGGGTTTTTGGTTTCTATCATGGGCAACTGATTTGCCTCTAGGATGACTTCTGCCTCGGCCTCTTTGAACTTGTTTTCGGCTCAGTTTCTCTTCAGCTTTTAGAGCCATCTGATAAGCATCTTCCACCATTTGGATGGTCATCATGCTCATCTCATCCTGAATGTCATATCTCAGACCATTCATATATCTGGCAACCTTTTCATCATCTCTTTCCTGATGACCTGCTCTGAAGTTCAACCTGTAGAATTCTTCAGTGTACTCCTTCACTGTCATCAGCTTTTGCCACAAATTATGCATTCTCCGAAACAGAGTAATTTGGTAATCCCTGGGAATGAATTTCTCCTTCATCTTTGCATTCATCCTATCCCAACTCTTGATTTTCTACTTGCCTTTGTAGCATCTGTCAACTTGTAGCTCATCCCACCATAATGCTGCATGTCCTTTCAATCTTGTAACATGTTTGACCTTTTTGTCTTCCTCCACATCTTCATAGTCAAAATATGTGTTTAGAGATCTAATCCAATCTAGAAGCTCTTCAGCATCCAGGTTTCCTTCATATACTGGAATATCCATTTTTTCCCTAACACCCATTCTTGCAACAGCCCTAATCAGGTGTTCGTTTTCTACATCTTCTACTGTGACTTCTTCTCCTTCATGTCCCGCTTCATTTTCACTTTCAAAATAACTGAGATCCCCAGCACCAGTTGTGCGCCTCTGTGTTGTCTCCATGTCCTCGAGTTTGGTGCATATGTCACGCATCTCTCTTTCCATGGTTGGATTTGGCACCTGTCTACCCCTTCCTCTTGGAATTTCCCTTTCCTCTAGCGGAACGGGTGTTTTCCTGTCTCTTCTTCTCGGCGGCATGGCTGAGATTCCTTTCTCGCTTTCCCTGTCTAAAGTATACAAACAGAGTCAAGCTTTAATACCAAACTGACACAGGCCTATCAGCCCTTGGGTCGAGATCCGCTCACAGGATCGTTTGATTTCCCCTTGAGCCAAAATGGGTCTTTCGATTCCCTACTGGAATCTTCATTTATTGATCCACAGGTCCTTTTGGCAACTCCCCTATGCGAATAGCACTAGGCGTGAGTTCCACCTTCTCCATGTGACCACAACTTTATGACCAAGGGCCTAACCCAAGGTCTCTTGTCAAAATCTCATGATCTCACGAGTTTGTGGATCATGGCTAGCGACTTTTCCTCTCCAATCTCGCGATACCTGAGATCATGAAATGGGTACATCTCTTCCTTTGTCAGCGCCCTCCACGCATGACCACTGGCTAGGATTAATTACTAGCACCTCTCTCTACTCGCCACTTCACAAGTTTCAATGTCAAGCCCTCGTGCTCTTACTTCACGAATTCCCGATATGCGAGAATCAACAGAGTGCTGACCCCTTCCACTAGGTGACATGTGTCTGCCTGTCTATTTTCTGGCCCCACTTCATGGTTCCTCCATGTGTCCCTCGTGCCCGGTTTTCGTCACTTCGCAACTTCTGATGTCAAAAGTGACTCCTTTCAACCTATGAACCCCTGAATCTGCAATAGGCGATGGGTTCTGATCCAACGGTCCTCCCGCAACCTGGATCCTACGACTGTCCTCGCTCCTCGCGATTTCATGACTTTGCGACTTGGAGCACCCAACTCTGGGGCTCTCACCCTTCGAACCTCCGAGTTCACGAGATCCTTATATCTCTACCACCTATCCTCCTCCGTTGGACGTCTGCGATTCTCTCATGACTTCACCACTCGTGAAGTCGAAGGACTTCCCTTTCTGACCTCCGATGTCTGAATCCCCGATATGGGTGATCTCGCGACACGTGTCCTCCTTCTAATGAATGACTCAGATTCTTTTGCGATTTCACAATTTCAGGACTTTCGGAACAAAATTATCGATCTCTTATCCTCCGATATGCCGAAATGCCAAAATTTCGACATGTTGTCAACGTGGGTCCCACGATGGAAGTTCCCACCTTTTTGGAGTTTCGAACTTCGCAACTTCACGAATCCTAATGCTGAAATTTCGGCTCTTCAACCCACGAAACCTCGAAATACTGAGTTTTGATGTGCTTCACCAATAACTGGCCCACACCAACCCTTTCTCCCCTTTGGGACTTCTCCCTTCGCAACCTCATGAATCTTGAGGCAAGGCTTTCAGTTCTCCAACTCACAAAACCCCAAAATGAGATTTCATGAGTGATCCAATGACCCCTGTTGGTTCAAATCCTATGGCCCAATTTCTCCTGAGCTTGCATGTAGAAAAACACCCACCATAACCTTATTTCTCCTCTATAAGATCTGATAGCCCTCAAGACTTCGCGAATTCTCCAGGGAGAATCCCGATCATCCAATTCCTCCTTAACAACTCCTGCGAAATGAACAAGTACGCCTTCATGAAACTTATCCACCAGCAAACAATGTCGCTACGCCTCCTTCTGACACTTCAAGGCACTAGCCCTCTAGAGATTGATTGAATAATACTCAAGTCCTTTGGGGAAAATTCCTGCGCGCACTCCTTGCAGCACTTCTTCAAATACACTCCAAGTATTTGAATTCTTAGACTCTGTGCACTCTTTTTGCAATAACAGTCCTTCAATTCTTCCCTCAGGTTACAAACTCTGAGAATCTACTCGGCTTGTGCACACCTTGCATGGCTCCTGTGATTAACTTGCACTTCTGTGAGAATGATAAAAATGTTATCTCTCCTGAGCTTGCAGAAACGAACTCTGACTTCTTTCAATGCACACTTTGTGGACAATTTCACTGCACTCCTTGCAGAAAAACTCTTGCTCAGACAGAGAAACAATTGAAACTCATTCTTTACTCTCCCTCTCTTCAGATTTCAGACATTTAATATGAAATCATACATTCACGCATCAAATAAAATGCATAACAGAGAGTAAACAGGCATATATCAATCAGCATGTACAACACAGAAAGCAATTGGACACCAT
>CBVK0101486711.1:0-10419 GCA_900067695.1 Picea abies
CACATACATAGGTTTATATTGAGTTTATGCTATTACTATCACTTTGTTTGCTTGCATTCTTTCGCAGGATGATCATTGTATGAGTGTTGGAATGGAGCTAAGATGGTGATAGTGAGAGGAAGCGACGTTTAAACAGTATGTCACCTATCCCTCTTTAGTTAGTAAATTCAATATCTAAAACTTAAGGAAAGCATCATGTTATGGTGTGTTTTGTTCTAAATCTAGGTGGATCTAGGGAGATCAGTTAGTGTCTGCACCTACCAATTTATCCAATAACAAAATTGGCGACTACACTAGAGAACCAGATTGTTTCCTAGTTAGTCTAGTTTCCCTTGCTTTGATTGCTTGTTTTCTGGTTTCTAAGTCTGTGGGATATCCATCCATACTCTTTGGATTTGAAAGTGAACTTAGACTCTTTTGTCCTTTTCCAAATTATCTTTGATTTCAAGCAGTATCACACTGTACAGGTCTACAGCCTGCGAAAACCTCTCATTTTCGCACCCTACTGTGTAATCCAATGCGACATGTTCACACCCTACCTATGTCTAGCCTGTGAACTCCACTGATTTTCGCACTACACCCTATATGTAACACCCTATTTCCCCTAGTCTATAAAAATAACTATACTGGCCAATTATTGTGGCAAACTCAGAAATCTGAATGTGTGATGTGAATGGACCTTGTGAAAAAGGTCGATGAATGTAAATAATATTATGAATATATATATTGTAGGACTGCTGAGAGGGGGATGTGCTAAAAAAGAGACCACGATGGTTGAAGAAAGGTGGTGGAAGGTACCTGGAATGGTGGCGTTAACTTCCACTGAAACCAATACCATATTTGGACTTCAATGGCCCGGAGAACCAAGAGCGGCTCGCTGGCCCCAAATTAAATCACTCACCAGGTTGGTAGGTAAATGGATCCTCATGAGTAATGAGGGATGAGGGGTGAACCGCCCATCCGTAGAGTCCTTAGACCTGACCACCGCGAGGAGGATCATGCCACACACAACCTCACCGAAAAGAGAAAAGGAAGGAAGAGTGTGCGATCAAGAGGGGAGATGCGAGAGAAAAGAGAAGAAGGAAAGAAAATCTAGAAAAATATAGAGTGAGTGATAACAGAGAAGAAGGAGAGTAACCTTCGTTCTCGGTCACTGGTGAACAGAGACTTAGACTCATAGCATCGTGGTCTCACTCAGGGGTGGCTAGTGGTAAATCCATTTGGAATCGCTGAGCCTACGGTTGGGTGGAAACGAGCACCCCTCTCAGCAGTTGCAATCACACTTGGTGTTATTTCTTATAAGTGTTTTATATCTTGCATCTTGAAATGTATATTCTGACATTTATGCTCATAGTCTGTGCACTTATGAATGGTTTCAGTATAAGACTATCTGTGTGGTGTTTTGACCAGAAATGGTGGTTGCATACTTATAATGGAAAGACTACGTATGGCTTATGTTTATAAATAGCTATATATATGTACACTAATCTAATTCAGACTTCAAGCCTGTTCTCAGGAAATCTATACCCTTATCTGTCTCAGGTAATAACCTGGATAGATCTCCCCATAGACACACCCTTATTGGAAATCTTACCAAGAACTTGAAAAAGGATTTGATGGTGTAAGTCTCAGTAATCCTGAACGAGGAGGAATGGTCCTCTTAAAATCCCGATATTTCGGCATTTCGGCACCCGGGGTATCCAAGCATGAGTCCTCTCATGTTCGCAAGTCCCGAAACCCCGAAATTGCGAAATCCTGAAATGATAGCGTGTGGATAAGTATCGATTGATGGAAGAGATCTTGTCGAAAGATCTGAGGTCAGTCACGACCGTTAGATTGGAGGAAGAAACAAGGGCATTAATTCCCCAACCCCTTTCCTTTTATCTTCGTAAGTAGTGAAGAAATTGGGACCATAGATCCCCATCGTTCGTGGGAGTATCTGGACCATCCATTTATAGAACATGTGGTTGCCGGTAAGTGTTTCGACATTTCAGTACCTGGGAAGACAAAGGGGAAGAACCCTGATCATCGCAAGTTGTGAAACCCCGATAACCAAAACCCTGAAATATTTTAAGGAGTGGATGAGATAGGATAGTTCGCCATTTCGGTACCCGAGATACCTAAGTGAGAGTCCCTTTATACTCGCATGTCCTGAATCTCTGGTCCATGAAATCCTGATGGGTGAAGTCCCGAAAGAACAATACGCGGATAGGTTATGAGACTTCGGCACTTCGGAAATCGGAATGCTCAAGGGCGTATTCCCTTGTACTCACATCTCCGGAACTCTCGACTTGCAAAGTCCTGAAATGGCTTAACACGGACAATATTTGGTGTGTCGGTGTTTCGACACTCGGGATACTTGACGGTAAGTTTTCTTATGCTCACTAGTCCCAAAAACCCAGTCCGTGAATTCCCATAATGGACTGAGCAACACATATATACAACTATTTGTATGTTAAGGTTTCGGAGTTTCGTCTCCCAGGAAACCTAAGTGCGAGACCTCCTGTCATCGCATCCCTCGAACTCCCAACTTGCGAAATCCCAAAGAAATAGAACATAGAGAAGCATGATAATTTGGTGTTTCAACACCCAGGACATCTAGAGGTGAGTGTATTGTCCTCGCATATCGTGAAATCCCGACTTGCGAAACCCTGAAGTATGAAACCCAAAAAATGAGTATAGAGCGACTAGAATTTAATGTTTCGGTGTTTCGGCACCCAGGACATATAGAGGCAAGTGTCTTGTCCTTGCATATCGTGAAATCCCGATAGGCAAAGTCTCGAAATGGATTCGCACACATGGTTTTGGTGTTTCGGATTTTCGATGCCCGGGACTCCCAAAGGTTAGTTTTCCTCATATTCGCTAGCCGCGAAATTTCGATGGATGAAACCCTGAAATGAACAAGGGAATACCTATATCGTAATTTCCTGTATCACGAAAGTTGATGAGTACCCTCTGATAAGGCCTGTGGCCATAACCGCCAATCAGATGAGTGCAGATAAGGGATGGCAGGATGTGTATCAAGTTTCGTAGGGACTCGGGGAAATTCTATTCATCGGAGAAAAGATGAAAAAGGCCGAGAAATTATAGATTTCATAGTGGGTGTGTTACAAATTGGTATCATATCATGGTTACAAAACTTGGCCTACTTGGGATCATGAATGAGTTGCGCAAGAGCTCCTTTCGAAACACTCCTAAGAGGAGTAATCCCCTGTCTTAACCTTCCTAATCAAAGGACAAAGTTAAGAATGAAAACTCCTATTGTGTGTGTTTACATGTGAAAATATTAATTATGTACTTGTTATAAATAAATATGAACATTGACTAACAACCAATGTTTTACCTTTTTGCACACAAGCGGAAGATCAACCGCGGTAAATTATCAACATATAGAATGGTGACTCACCATGAAGTGGGGGAAGGCTCCCACAATAGAGACGAAGAGTCTGATGAAAGGAGGGAAGTAGGGACCCCTCCAGATCTAGCTAAAACTGTGAGGAGCCTCATGGTCGAATTACAAAGCTACAAGGACGACAATGAAAGGATGATGAAAGAACAAGAGAAACAAACGAAAATTAATGCAGTTTTACTGCAGAGATTATCCGACTTACAAAGACAAATGCAGCATGAACCTGAAACTCAGAAACATGGTCACATCAGTGGCCACACTGAGAGGAGAACATAGAAAAAGGTCTACCCCAGAGGTAAAGGACAAGCGGCGGACAATTCCTCTGAGAAGGAAGCGGATGATTCGGAGGGATCTTCTAGCAACAGAACTAGTTCCTATTCCCAGAGGAAATAGAAGAGGCAAAAGCCTTCCAAAGGTTGTAAATTTGAAGAATTCAGAAAATCCAAACCACCCTCCTTCGACGGTGAAATAAAGAAGGGAGAGGAAGCAGAGGCTTGGCTGCTTGGACTAAAGAAATATTTCAGAGTCCATGACTTTTCAGAAAATTTGAAGGCCCTAGTGGCCACCTTCAACTTGATCGGAAAGGCTTCCATTTGGTGGGAAGATCCTAAGAATTTGAAAGGGGTTCATGAAGAGGACCTGTCCTGGAAGAAGTTTGAGAAATACTTCCAGAAGAAGTATTTGTCGGAAAAATATTTCGACGAGAAGACCAAAGAGTTTTATGAACTCAAACTGGGACAACTCACTATGGAAGAATATGTCAACAAATTCCTCAATTTGTTGAGGTATGTACCTTATATAAAAGTAGAAAAGGAAAAGGTGCAATGCTTCATCAGTGGACTACCTAAGGACTATTGGAATAGAATTGAATTTGATGAGCCAAGGACTCTAGAAGGCACTATTTGAAAGGAAACCTATTGTCATGAACAGTTTGGGCATCGAGCAGAACCTCGTGAAGGATGGAAACAGAAGGATAGTTCAAGATTTTAGAAAAAGGGGACTAAATTCCCAGGATTTAAGAACTATAAGAAGAATACAAGAATGAGCTTCCCAGCCCGGAGTGTGCACCAGCAGAATTTTCCCTCCTTCAGCAGAAATAAAACTTTTGGACCCATATCAGTGAAGACTGATAACCCAAAGAGAGAAGCTTTGAAATGTTGGGGTTGCGGGGAATAACATCTATTGAGAGACTGTCCACATCGAAAACAGAATAGTCGGAGGATTTATAACATCTAGGAAGCTACCACTGTCAATGATGTGGCCAGGAGTGTGCCACAAATTTATGCAGCCTTGGATAATAACCAAGCTGACCACCAAGCTTCAGTGGTGGAAATAGAAGGTATGATTTCCAACCATCTAGTGTCTATTTTAATTGACCCTGGTTCAAATTTGAGTTATATAGCCCCTAAAGCTGTTGATAAGTGTAAACTATAGCCACAAAAACATACCAAGCCACGGTTGGTACAGTTAGCCACTGGCACCAAAAGAAGGGAAGCAGAGTTTATACCAGCCTGCCAATTGATGCTGGGTAAATTCCCCACCCAAGCAAACCTTAACTTATTACCCCTAGGATTGTATGATCTGTTGATTGGTATGGACTGGCTAGCCGCCCATAAAGATAGATTGGACTGTTACCATAAAGCCTTAGAATGTGTAAGTAAATAAGGGAAAAAGATAACCCTTCAAGGGATCTGAAAACCTGTCTTGGTGAGACAAATATCAGCTCTGCAAATGAGAAAGTATTTCCAAAAGGGATGTCCCCTATATGCAATACAGGTGTTGAAAACAATCGAAGGTGACAAACCAAGCCCTGACGATCACCCTATCCTAAGAGAATACAGAGATGTGTTTGTGGAAGAGGTACCAGGTCTACCTTCGAGAAGGGACATAGACTTCTCGATAGAACTTGCGCCAGGAGTGGTGCCAGTGTCTAGGACACCCTACTGGATGAGCACACCCGAGTTAGTTGAACTCAAGTTGCAATTAAAAGAAATGATGGATAAGGGCTATATTCAGCCCAGTGTATCTCCATGGGGAGCACCAGTCCTGTTCGTGAAAAATAAGGATGGTACCCTTAGACTGTGTATAGATTATAGGCAACTCAATAAGGTAACCATAAAGAACAAGTACCCCTTCCCCAGGATCGATGACCTGTTCGATCAATTGGGGGGTGTGTTTATTTTCTTAAAGATTGACTTGAGGTTGGGATACCATCAAGTCCGAATTAAGGGTGAAGACATCCATAAAATTGCCTTCCGAACAAGGTATGGTCACTATGAGTTTGTGGTAGTGCCATTTAGGTTAACCAATGCCCCTACCACTTTAATGTTCTTGATGAACAATGTACTCAGCAAATTCCTAGACAAATGTGTGTTGGTTTTTATTGACGATATATTAATTTACTCCAAGAATAGAGAAGAGCATGAAGAGCATCTTAGGCTTGTGTTGCAAGTGCTGAGAGAACAATAGCTCTATGCCAAATTCAACAAATGTGAATTCCTCCATAAGCAAATACATTACTTAGGCCATTTTCTATCCGAAGAAGGAGTAGCGGTAGACCCTGACAAAATCAGGTCTATCATGGAATGGCCTACCCCAAAGGATGTTTCGGATATCAGATCCTTTATGGGATTAGCAGGATACTATAGGATATTTATAAAAGGATTCTCCAAGATTGGTTGTCCAATCACTGCCCTCCAGAAGAAGGGGACAAAATTCACATGGACACAAAAATGTGAAGAAAGATTTCAAACCCTGAAACATCTACTGACCCACGCACCAATGTTGAAGATCGTCGATCCTGAAGCTGACTTCCTCATGTGCACAAATGTCTGTAAGGAAGCGCTCGGAGGAGTCCTTATGCAGGGAGGAAGTGTGGTCTGCTATGAATCCCAAAAATTGAATGAGAACGAAGTCAACTATGTGACCCATGATCTAGAGCTGGCTTCCATAATGCATGCCTTGAAAATGTGGAGGCATTACCTCCTGGGAAGAAAATTTGTACTCATGACAGATCACTGTGGATTGCGATATTTTTTTGACCAACCGAAGCTCAATGCTAGACAAGCTAGATGGATGACCCCCCTTAGCGAATTTGATTTCGAAATGAAACACATTAAAGGAAAATAAAATAGGGTGGCCGATGCCCTTAGCCGAAGTATGAAAACTATTCACCTGGCCACGGTGAGTACCTACGAGACGGATGCCAAAGAAAGAGTTAGAAATGATCAAGGAACAAATCCATTCTTCTAGACCGTGACCTCGTACCTGTAGCAAGAACCCACAAGGATAAAGTATGGAGACTACTAGATGATGGAAGAAGGTCTACTCACTTACTGAAGCAGATTGTACATTCCAGATTGTGACAATTTGAAGAGGTTCATACTGGATGAACTACATAAAAGACCCTATTCTGGTCATCCAAGATACCAGAAGATGATCACGGCCACCAGGAAACAATTCTACTGGCCTAGGTTGAAGAAAGACATAGCCGAGTACCTAGCCAAATGCATAGAATGCCAAAAAGTAAAAGCAGAACACCAACACCCAGCGGGATTATTACAACCTCTACCAATCCCCGAATGGAAATGGGAAACCATCTCCATGGATTTCATCACCGGATTACCAACCTCAACCAAAAAGAATGACGCCATTATGGTAGTGGTGGATAAACTGAGCAAGTCTACTCACTTTATCCCCATCAAGTCAACTTGCAAGGAAATAGACATTTCCCAGGTATTCATGAAGGAGATATTCAGATTGCATGGCATGCCAAAAGAGATCTTGTCTGACAGAGACACGAAGTTCACTTCCAACTTTTGGAAATCACTGATGGTGGGTTTAGAGACCAAGTTGTTGTTTAGCACCACCTATCACCCTCAAACTGACGGACAGATAGAAAGAGTGAACCAAATACTAGAAGATATGTTAAGAATGCATTTAATGCATCAACCCAAGAAGTGGGAAGATTACCTGCCACCGGTAGAATTTGCCTACAACAACGGCTACCAAGCATCCTTAAAGATGAGTCCCTTCGAAGTCCTATATGGTAGACTGTGTAACACTCCAGTCAGCTGGAGTAATCCCGTAAACTGGATTTCTTTTGGACCCTACATGTTGAAAGAAATGGAACAGCAAGTGACTCAAATAAAACAAAACCTGAAGGTCACTAAGAACCGACAGAAAAGTTATGCTGACCAAAAGAGAACTCCAAGAAATTTCAAAACGGGAGATCATGTATATCTCAGAGTTAGGCCCAGGAAAAGTTCCCTGAAAATGGGAGCTTCTGCCAAGTTAGCACCTCGGTATTGTGGACCCTTTGAGGTTCTAGATAGAGTGGGACCTGTAGCCTATAGGCTAGCATTTCCTCCCACAGTAAAAGAACATAATGTTTTCCATGTTTCATTATTGAAGAAATATGTACATGATGCTAACCATATAATTGAGATGCTAACCATATAATTGATTGGTCTGTGATCCAGGTGGAACTGGAGGGAGAATTTCTACCATAACCTCAATGCATACTGGACAGAAAGGAAACCCCGCTCTGGAACCGAACCATTGCACAGGTCAAGGTGCAGTGGAAACATTTTGGCCCAGATGAGGCTACATAGGAAATGGAGGATACCATGAAACGGGCATATCCGATTTTTTTTACATCTGTATACGCATGTCAAGTTGATATATAGAACATCAAGGGCGATGTTCCTTTAAGGGGGAGGGAATTATAACACCCTGTTTCCCCCAATCTATAAAAATAACTATATTGGCCAAGTATTGTGGCAAAATCAGAAATGTGAATGTCTGATGTGAATGGACCTTGTGAAAAAGGTCGATGAATGTAAATAATATTATGAATATATATATATTGCAGGACTGCCAAGAGGGGGATGTGCTGAAAAAGAGACCACGATGGCTGAAGAAAGGTGGTGGAAGGCACCTGGAATGGTGGAATTAACTTCCACCGAAACCAATACCATATTTGGACTTCACTGGCTCGGAGAACCAAGAGTGGCCCGCTGGCCCCAAATTAAATCACTCGCCAGGTTGGTAGGTAAATGGATCCTCATGAGTAATGAGGGATGGGGGGTGAACTGCCCATCCATAGAGTCCTCAGACCTGACCACTGCAAGGAGGATCGTGCCACACGCAACCTCACTAAAAAGAGAAAAGGCATGAAGAGTGTGCGATCAAGAGGGGAGACATGAGGGAAAAGAGGAGAAGGAAAAAAACTTTGGAAAAATACAGAGTGAGTGATAACAGAGAAGAAGGAGAGTAGCCTTCGTTCTCAGTCACTGGCGAACTGAGACTTATTCTCACAGCATCGTGGTCTCAACTCGGGGGTGGCTAGTGGTAAATCCATTTGGAATCACTGAGCCTACGGTTGGGTGGAAACGAGCACCCCTCTCAGTAGTTGCAATCACACCTGGTGTTATTTCTGATAAGTGTTTTATATCTTGCATCTTGAAATGTATATTCTGACATTTATGCTCATAGTCTATGCACTTATGAATGGTTTCAGTATAAGACTGTCTATGTGGTGTGTCGGTGTTTTAGCACCCGGGATACTTGACAGTAAGTTTGATTATGCCCACCAATCCCAAAAATCTAGTCCATGAATTCTCAGAATGGACTGAGTGACACATATATACAACTATTCCTATGTTAAGGTTTCGGAGTTTCGGCTCCAGAGATACCTAAGTGCGAGTCCTCCTGTCATCGCATCCCCCAAACTCCCGACTTGCGAAATCCTGAAGAAATAGAACATAGATAAGCACGATAATTCGGTGTTTCAGCACCCTAGACATCTAGAGGAAAGTGTCTTGTCCTCGCATATCGCGAAATCCCGATTTGTGAAACCCCAAAGTATGAAACCCCAAAAATGAGTATAGAGCGACTAGAATTTAATGTTTCAGTGTTTTGTCACTCGGGACATCTAGAGGCAAGTGTCTTGTCCTCGCATATCGTGAAATCCCGATAGGCAAAGTCCCGAAATGGATTCGTACACATGGTTTTGGTGTTTCAGCTTTTTGGTGCCTGAGACTCCCAAAGTTCATTTTTCCTTGTATTCACTAGCCGCAAAATTCCGATGGATGAAACCCAAAATGAACAAGGGAATACCTGTATCGCGATTTCCCATATTGTAAAAGTTGATGAGTACCCTCTGATAAGGCCTATGGCCATAACCGCCAATCAGATGAGTGCGGATAAGGGATGGAAGGATCTGTATCAGGTCCTGTAGGGACTCGAGGAAATTCTATTCATCGAAGAAAAGCTGAAAAAGGTCGAGAAATTATAGATTTCGTAGTGGGTATGTTACAAATTGGTATCAGAGCATGGTTACAACACTTGGCTTGCTTGGGCTCATGAACGAGTTATGCAAGAGCTCCGTTCGAAACACTCCTAAAAGGAGTAACCCCCTGTCTTAACCTTCCTAATCAAAGGACGAAGTTAAGAATGAAAACTCCTATTGTGTGTGTGTACATGTGAAAATATGAATTATGTACTGGTTATAAATAAATATGAACATTGACTAACAACCAGCGTTTTACCTTTTTGCACACAAGCGGAAGATCAACCGCGGAAAATTATCAACGTATAGAATGGTGACTCACCATGAAGTGGGGGAAGGCTCCCACAATAGATACAAAGAGTCTGATGAAAGGAGGGCAGTAGGGGGCCATGAATTGTGCATTGGTGTACAGTCTTTTCTGCTCATTTCTTGAGAATATTGATATTGATGAGTTTTAATATTTTGGGACATTGTGCATCTGGGAATGATAAATGTTTTCTCCTTCTCATAGCATAGCTTTCATCGAAATGAAAGGATTTCATCTTCATCTCTTTGCATAAATTTCGAGTCAGTCAAAACACCATATTGTTCACGCCATTTTCCTTTTGAGTAACAACAACCTTAAAAATAAAGTGCTTATAAAAATTGATTAGACATTTTTATATTTTCTAGTAGCAAACCTACTTTATATTAGTTGCAGGGCTTTGGAATAGGTGTG
>CBVK0101486716.1:0-13490 GCA_900067695.1 Picea abies
TTAAAGTGGGTTCTCAGGCTGCATATGGCCTAGGGTGCGAGAATGACTCATTCTCGCAGGCCACCTTCATCTTGGGTGCGAACTTCTCAGCAATTTTCTCTATACATAGGGTGCGACCTTGTTTTCAAGCTAGGAAAAGAGAAGAAGTCTCGAGGGTTCTAGAAGGGAATCTTATAGAGAATGAATTGGTATTTGTATGGTTGTCATTTTACTGGCTCTCTGATTTGATGGGATCATTCTCATCCAAGTAACCATCTCACCCTCTCCTATATATTGAAAGGATTCTCATGGAAAAGGTTAAGAAAGATTGAATGAAGAATTGGTGAAAGAATTGTGTGAAGAACCTCGTTGAGATAGAAGCTTGGAGACTCTAGTTGGCCTATCAAGAAATATTGGATCTTCTTCATGCAAGTTCAAGAACAAGTGTGTGTGTTGGAACCAAGAGCCACCGAAATGAAGCTTGCGACATCAAGGTGATCAATTTGTATCTTCTTCTTTCAATTAATATGATACAATGGCGTGTCCCTTTCACATAAAGTCATTCTTACTTTATTCTGTAATTCCTTGATAATATGCATAAGTTGACATTGAATACATTGTGCTATCTTCACTTTGGTTGGTTTGTGTTGTCTTGGACTTGACCTCATGAGAGCGCCGGAGCCAAGCAGGAGCAACAGAGACCTAAGGAAGCGATACAAAGGTATGTCACTTGTTCCTCCTTACTAGCTAATTCAATGATCATAACTTAGGGTAAGAGTCATGTCCTATCTTGTTTTGTTATAGATCCAAGTGGATCTAGGAAGATCTGTTAGTGTTTACACCTACTGATTAGTCCAATAACAAAATTGGCGACTCCACTGGGGAAGCAACCCATTTTTTTAGTGGTTTTTGGTGTTTTTCCTTGGCCATTTTCTCTTGCCTTACCTTTCTTCATTTCTATCAATCTCTGAGTCTTCAGGACACCCTGACAGACTCTCTGGGTCCAGAAGTCCCTTCAAAATTTTTGTCTTTTTTCAAAAAATTTCCTAGTTTCAGGCCTTCTCGCACTGAACCCCTCAGTGGCCTGCGAGAACCCCTTGAGTTCGCACTTTGACTTTCAGTCTAGTGCGATATTCTCGCACTCTACTTGTGGCTAGCCTACGAGAATGATCCATTCTCACACTGTACATTACTGATAGCCTGTGAACCCATTTTTAAAAAATTTTGGATTTAAGGTTTTTGTAGGCTCAGATGCCCAGATCTATACGTGTGTCTGAAAAGAACTCCTAGGACCACTGGCTGATTGTTTCTTGAATTCGGATTATGTGAACGATCAGTTTTTAGAAATCAAAGACTCTTCTTGTCCATTTTTCTCAACTCTCATCTCTTGACTTTTTGAGCAAGGATATAATCTCGGATACTGAAATTTGAGTACTTGTTTGGTTAGGAGCTAGTGATTGGTTTTGAAAGTTGGGATTTTTTGTCTTTCTCATTTTCTCATTACTTGGAAAATCATTGTTCTCATGCAGTGGAAAAGACTAGTCTTGTCTACTTGTCTTTTTGTCTTCATTGAAAGATTGGTTTGGGTTTTGTTTATTTTCTTTTCATTAGTTATTGGTTTTCCTTAGTTTCACCACCATGGTGTGGTTCTTTTTCAAAAGTAAAAAAAAAAATTCTTTTTAAAAGCATTTTCATTTTGAAAATATTGGAAATCAATTGTTGAAAGAGAACAAATAGAGAATTGTCATTGTTACGTGATTCATTGATATTGCATTTTAAAGGAGATTTCATATCGTAGTTCAAGATTGTTCCGGAAAACTTCTCTTTCCCTCCTATACATAGGGTTCATAGAAATAAAATTGATATCTTTCATTCCTATCTATGCATTGTTGGGTCAGAGTCTCACACAACATCGGTTTCATCTCTGTTTCCTTTGAGTAACAACAACCCTTAATAATATTGCACAATTTTAAAATTTAACCAGCAACTCTTTTCTAGGACTCTATTACACCAACAATTAGCTAGGCTAGAGCTTTGGAATAGGCAAAGAGATACACTCTCCAAAGAACAAAACACACTATAGCATCTTGTGTTAAGGAGTGTCAAATTCCATTTACAACATTTTTTCCTGGGAAGCCTTTCTCACACAAGGGTCAAACCCGAGGTCGCATTGATATTGACGGAGTTACTCACCCTTCTTTGTTGATATCAGTGTAGAGATTTCATGTATTACAGGGGTCACTTGAAGGTATACCCACAATGATGAGTGGAAGCCTCTCAATTTGATTTCGGGCTAGATTCCCTACCCTTGCGTGTGGATCGGACTGTCAATTGTCCCCCTAGGCTTTATTGTTGTTGGTGGTAAACTTAGTAACCTCTCTTCCTAGGGCCTTACACAAGGTGATTGTGAAGGGGCAAGTCTTCACGGTACCTGGAATCGATGTTGGCCAAACTCACTTAGGCTCCTTGGAGGGTATACCCACGATTATGTGTGGGAGCTTGCACTAGGGTGTAAGTCCGTTAAACAGGTCATCAATGCAACTTTTCCACCCTAGCCTAGCCCCTTCTCATCTCGTCATTGCGATGTTGGATTTCATCACCAACTAGTGACTTCAGAATTATAAGGTCTTGTTTGCTTGGTATTGTTTCCTAGATTTTGTTTACTAGCGCATGTTGTTTTCTTACCCAAATTGGCCATAGAATTTTTCTTCATAAATTTTTAACTCATTCACGATAGACCCTCCACGTCGTTCACGTAGAATGCAGGGCTTACCCCCAGAAAATCTGGAAGGTTCTCAACCCTTGCCTACCAGCTCACCAGAGGGTTCTCCTCAACAGAGTGAAGTCCAAGACATCACCACTCAACAAGTGGAAAGAATTGACTCTCTAGAATGGTTCCGAATTACCAATTCTCGAGAGAACTTTCGACTTCACCTCGATTCTGAGAGACGTATTATGCGAGTGAATTCTTTCGGAGATTTTTTTTTTTTTTCTTCTGGATCACCGACTGGACCTTTTCCAGGACCTGAGGACCAAGATCCTTTTTGGACTACTGGGATTTTTAGACGGGATCTCTTTGGTTCAGGAGAAGGTGTTGATATCACCGTCTCACCTGCATTCCCTGAAACCTCTAACCCAGACGCAGTACCTTTTACTACTGCATATTATTTTCCTGGAACAGACACTCCGTGAGCCGACCACATATTGACCCTCCCTTTACAAATGTTCCATTACACAGATAATACAAGTATTCACAGCAGGATTACAGCGGCTATTCAAGCCCCCATTGGCACACCGCTTTTTCCCAGAGTCACCCCGACACTTCCACCAGAATACCATGCATTGAATGCCTCTATTTCCACTCCTACACAAACCCCATCCGGAACTCCTGGTGGTCCCACTCCTTCTAGGAAATCTCCTCCTAGTTTCATTCCGACACTTCCTCCGCCCCCTTTCAGAGGACCTTCTCCATCCTCTATCAGTGGCCTTGATCCTAGTGGCACCATTCCGTCATTCACACCAAATTACCAAATTCCTGTTGGGGGACAATTTCACCAAGGAGGATCAACTCAACCCACCTTTGTAGGGAAAATCCCAATTGGGACACAAATCCCAATTGGAACACAACCCCCAATTGGAACTCAACCCCTGATTGGAGGACAACCCCCACCAACTCCCCCCCTACGGACAAAACATACCTCTATCCTTGGCCCAGTATTGGAATCATCTGATACAACATAATCCTCAATCGACTGGGGGGAAACAACCTCAAGTTAACTCCATTATACCCCCTAGTATAGGCCAACCATATCCAGGTACGTCGAATCCTATTTGGGGCTAGATCGCTCAACCTAATGCCCCGGTTCAAGGGTACAATCCTATGAGCTATTTTCCTCCACAACAACCACCGGATCTACCCAGGTCTTTGCATTATATGTAGACTTCTTATCATCCCACTGGTTTGACGAAAGGACTCCCTCCCCAAATCCACCAGTACCCGCATGTGAATAGACAGATACCCTTCTTAGCCACTTTGGACCTCCCAGATATGTCGAGGATTTTAAACGATCCGATCTACCACTCTCCCCAATGGCTCGCTATACCATCCAAACTACCGTCTGACATCCCTAAATTCGATGGTAAAGTGGGAGAGGACCCCAACAATCATTTCATGACATTTCACCTCTGGTGCTCATCCAACTAATTGATGGATGACTCTATTCATTTACGCCTTTTTCAACGAACTCTCATGGGTTCTGCTACAAAGTGGTATATATAATTACCACGAGGTTTCTTCGTCGATTTCAACACCCTCGCTATGGCTTTCCTCACCCACTACCAGTTACCGATCCACTATGAAACAGGGACTGAGATTTTGAGTTATTTCAAACAAAACAAAGCCACTCATATATCCGATCACATTCATGAGTGGCGACGGAGACGACGTCTCATCAAACTTGAACTTCCCGATTAGTTGCTGGCAGAGTGGTTCACGAAATCATTCGTGAATGACATTGGTCGTGACATCGCCATGGGTGGATTTTTCACGGAAGAACAAGCCATTAGTCATTCCTAATACCTTGACCTTGTTTTCTCACAAACAGGTACTCTTTATGACTTACTCCCTAATGCACCTCATCCTTTCACTTGCACCACTTCAACTACTCACGTTGCTTCTCGTGCAACCGACAATGTGATTGGCACTTTCCATTCCCAACCACATTCCACCCTAAGCAACAACCCCAAATTTACTTATTCTAATGTCCAAAATGCTCCGTCTCCTACCCCTCCCACTGGAAAGACTTCTAAGGTAAACGTTGTCCAATCTACCCGAGCCGGTAAAAACAAATCCAAAAAGGGAAAGTGTAAGAATAAGGAGGAAAAAAATACTTCGCAAGCAGAGAGAACCAAAACACTTTCCGTTGACGATAGGGATAAGCGCAAACCCCAATACCTTTGTCTTATCTGTGGTGATGATCACTACACGAAGGATTGTCCACGACGAGCCGAGGTCACTAAGTTCCTTGAAGGAGCCCCAAAACTACCCACTCTGGTCATTTTTTCACAACCCTTCCCTTCTCAACAATAGGCCCAATTGGTCATTCACGACCAACCATCCCCCTCCACTACATCTTACGTATTAATGTGTACTGGTAATTCAAAGCAAAGTGACATCACACTTACCACTCGAACCAAAGATTATTCCCCCTCTAAAGAGAAGGTTGATATTATACCTCCTTCATTGGTCCAACCCTCTCTCACGACTCCACCTACCAATGGTCCTCTTCATCTCGAATGACTGAGCCTTGACACAGTTCTTCACCCTCCTCCAAAGGGCGTCATTCGAAAATTGGCTTTCAATCCTCATGCTTGTGCTACCCAGAACTACAACATTGTTTAAGATCTGGCCCAAGCACCTTCCACGATGTCAGCCCTCGAAGTTCTTCAAATTTGTCCCACACAATGGAAGATGTTGTTGAAAGCTATTGGTGGAATCGACCCGATGGATATGAATTTAATAATTTTTTACTTGAAAGATCACATTCCAAGGTTACCCCCTCAACTCGCATTCCAAATCCAAGTGATTGTCTCCGACAAAAACATTTGTAGAACCGTTATCAACGAGGGTGCCTCGACGTGTGTCATGTATGTTACTTGATGGAAAGCCATCGAATCTCCCTCTTTGACTAAATCCCATAACACACTCAAAGCCTTCAATGGATCTGGTTTCAATCCTTACGGTGTCCTCCCTTTATTTCCCATCACGTTAGAAGGAAAAATGGTCCAAGTTGAAGTGGAAGTCTTTGATGCTCCTCTCGATTACAACCTTCTACTCGGCCATAGATGGATTGATTCCATGCACGCATTTGTGTCGATTCTTTTTCATGTCGTTTGTTTCCCTCATCAAGGTAAGGTCATAACCATCGACCAATCAACCTTCTTTAACTCAGATACACGTACTGGCAATGTGTCATTCATTGCCAAACCCCCCCGGATACGAGAACGTCTGCGTGAGTCTACTTAAAGACTCTTTGTTAATGGGTATCTTCCCCATCCCACTGCCCGATGTTCCACATTCTCCTGTCACTTCAATCAACATAATCTCCACTTCTATTCATGGAACCCCTGCGTCTCACGACCCATGGATGGTACCCGACCTCGACGATCATCTTCGTTACGGTGACAAAATGCCTTTAAGTCCAGTCGAATCCGCCTATCATGCCATTCAATCGACAACCCCTTCTACCCCCTCTCTTGGTGATTTATCTCCAGATCCTTTCCACATCATTTTTCCCATGGACGAGATGATTATGTCTGTAATGGAAGACACCCCCTGGAATGATGGACATCACCGTTCCATCCTCTTCCTGGAACAACACACCATTGAGAGCTACCAATGGATCTCGACCCCGTCGACCGTTGTCGTCATTTCAACCATTCCCAAGTCCACACACGATGTGTTTTCCAAAGGGAACTTAAGCAATATCTCACCCACTATTCCCCTCAACATATCTGTCAAACCTGGAATTGTCGAAAATATGCATATCGGATCTTCGTGTTCCCCTGATGAAATCATCACTTACAGGTCACTTTTCAAATAATTTCGTGACGTCTTCGCCTGGAGCTATGAATAAACGCCGGGTATCGACCCTGACATTGTGATACATGAAATTAATACATACCCAGATGCTAAACCCGTCCGACAATGCCTTCATCCAGTTCACCCGCGTAAAGCAGCTACTATCAAACTTGAAGTCGAGAAACTTCTCAAAGCTGACTTTATTTACCTGGTGGCCCTCACTGATTGGGTTTCTAATCTTGTCCCGATCGACAAGAAACAAGGCGCAATCCGTGTGTGCGTTGATTATAGGGATATTAACAAAGCTTGTCCTAAAGACAACTTTCCTACCCCCTTTGTCGACCATATTGTTGATGATTGTGTCGGAAGTGAAATCTTATCTCTGACGGATGGTTTCTCTGGATATAATCAAATCAATATTGTTCTCGAGGATCAACAAAAAACTGCTTTTATTTGTCCTTGGGGCACATTTGTCTATCGAAAACTTCCTTTCGGTCTCAAAAATGCTGGCGCCACTTTTCAACGTGCTATTTCCTATGCCTTCCATGATATCAAGCACATCGTGCCACCGTATCTTGATGACTTACCCGCTCATTCCATGCACGGCGTCAATCATCCACTGCACCTCCGAACCATTTTCCTCCGATGTCGGTTTTACCATATACACTTGATTCCTCACAAATGAGTTTCCTGCGTAGAAGTCGGCCGAATTCTAGGATTTATCGTTTCACATCAAAGGATCAGGGTAGATCCTCTAAAGGTCGATGCAATTCTCACTCTCCCTCCTCCTTCTACACTTCACCAGTTACAAAGTTTGCAAGGGAAAGAAAATTTTCTTCGTCATTTCATTCCGAACTACGTCGAGATATCCCTTGGATTTACACGCCTACTCAAAAAGGGGTCCGAGTTCGTATGGGATACCATCACAAACAAATATTTTGAAGCTCTGAATCTGTCCCTGACACATGCTCTGCTTCTCTTCCCCCCTGTCTACAGTTGCGATTATTTCTATTACCTTGCAACCTCGGATTACACCATCTCTATGGTTCTTGTCCAAGAGGATGATTCTCATGACGAACATGTCATTTTTTACTTGAGTTGAAGCCTAATGCCTACTGAAACCAAGTATTTACTTGTTGAAAAACTAGCTTTGGAAGTCATCTAAGCAGTCCAATGTTTCTGGCACTATATCCTCTCTCGCAAGACTATGATAATTTCTAACTGCAACCCTATGCAACACATTCTCACCCGTCAACTGATAGGGGGAAAATACTCCAAGTGGATCGTGATACTATAAGATTTTGACTTAGAATTCGAACGCGCTAAGTCCAAGAAGTCCATAGATTTTGCCGAGTTGATATGCGACTTCCCTACTCCGAAACGGAACATGTAGCAACCGATTCATTACCTGATGAATCCCTGTTCCTAATTAGTTACGATGATCTTTGGTATGGCGATATCATCATATATCTCCAAACCTAGACTTTCCAGCCCAATTTGTCTAGTACTGATCGACGTCGAATACGCTACCAAGCCTATCAATATATTATCCTCAGGGATACTCTTTATCATCATGGGATTGACTCAGTTTTTTGACGTTGCCTCACGTTTGACAAAGCCGAGAAAGCCTTAAATGACTACCATTCTGGAGCCTGTGTTGGTCATATGTCCGGGTATGCTACTGCCCAGAAGATCTTACGAGCAGGGTATTTTTTGCCTTCTTTATTTAATGATTGCATAATCTCCATCCAAAAATTCCATGCTTGCCAGACCTATAATCATAAGATATGATCACATCCTGCTCCTCTTCACCCTGTGGTCTCCGTTGGTCCCTTTACAAAATGGGGCATCGATTTCATGACATGTCACCCCCACTCGGTCGGGGGGCATGGATACATTATTATAGCCGTAGATTATTTTACGTAATGGGCTGAGGCGATGACGACATTTGACAATACTGGAAAGACCGCAACATTGTTCACTTTCAATCACATCATAGATTCATAGCTCGTTTTGGTGTTCCTCAAGCTATCGTCACTAATCACGATAACCACTTTAGAAACTTCATGATGTCCAAACTCACTGCAAAGTTGGGTCTTTTCCATGAAAACTCAACACCCTATTACCCACAAGCCAACGACCAAGTCGAAGAAATTAACAAAGTTCTCATAACCATGCTTCGACGAATAATAGGGATTCAAAAAATGAGTTGGCACACAATGTTGTTTTCAACATTGTGGGCTTACTGGACGTCCGTTAAGTCTGCTACCAAGTTTACACCATTCCGGTTAGTCTATGGTCTTGAAGCTATCCTCCCAATTGAATGTGAGATGCCTTCCCTGAAACTAGTCATCGAACTCCTACCAAACACCTCTGTCGAAGAGGAACGTCTGTTGTATCTCATGCGATTAGATGAAACTCGATGCGACGCTGCCCTAGTCATCAAAACCCATAAGAAACATGTCAAGGCCCAATACGACAAACATGTCAAGCCCCGTGTTTTCTCCGAAGGAGATCTGGTTCTCCTTTACGAACAAGATTGAGATATGCTAGGAGATGGAAAATTCGAAGCCATGTGGCGAGGTCCTTATATCGTTAGACGAGTTTTGGATAAAGGATCTTACGAGTTGGTAGATTACGATGGTATCCCTTTGAGTGAACCCAGAAATGGGTTGTACTTAAATAAGTACTATGCATAAGATCACCTGTGCACAAGTACTTGTCTTTTATTGTATCATACTTCTTGTGTGTTACTATAGTATTCTTTTTTTGTTATCTGGTCTCTACCCTTATGTTACGTTGTGTTTGATTTCCAGATGTCGGAGTCTTCACTACCCCACATTGGCTTCATTGATGGTGCTAGCCATAGTACTTAGAACCTTGCTTCTACTACGTGGGCAATTTATGCCCCTACAAACGAACTTGTCACTCTACGAGGTGTGTGCCTCGGCCGTGCGACCAACAATATTACAGAATATAGCACTGTTATCGAATTGTTGATTGATTCTATCTCGCTCGGTATCTGTGACTTCGTTGTATGACTCGATTCGCAGCTAGTAGTACTACAGTTAAGTAATATCTATGCTATTCGAAGTCCTACTTTATTATGGGTATATTTGCGAATTCGCCTCTTGGAACGTTTGTTTGATTATTTTGAGCATCAACATATTCCTAGATGTCTAAATACATTAACTGATGCATTAGCTAATTATGTATTAGATAGAAATTTGGTCCATTTATAAATCAATCATATCACAAGTATCACACAACACAAGATAAGCCAGTAGAAGCCATACATATGTATATATAACGATCAATTTTTTTTTACAAAAAAGTTCTTTCCAAGAACCAAAATCTCAAAATATGAAGCTCATAGATTCTACAAAGTAACGTCATGGATGACGTTCATGATAACACACGACTACCCGGGCAACCCTACGAAGCAGTGGGACAATAGACTCTGACACACCCACCGTATGACGTTGATAACGCCGCGGGACCTCTCCGAGAGGCATGTCAGGAATGTCTGCAGTCAAACCCTCTAAGTTTTGTTCCATTGCCTCATAATCTTCGACATCCCATCGTGGCACTAGAGCCACCTCTCCTCACTGCTGAATAGGAGAAGTACCCGAAGGTCGATAAGGCCCCACGTCTGTGTCATCAAAAAAGAATTTTTGTAATTATACCTTGGACAAACATAAAAACATTTGCATATGATAAAACTCACAAAAAACATTTAAAAAGTGAAAAAATGTGTACTTCTTGCCTAGATCTCCCCACTAAGCATCCTTAGGTAGGGCCAAGTCCGGATCCCGTCGGAAGTCTAACCTGGCATAGGCATAATCATCGACCATCAACATTTGTGGCCGCAACCAGTCAAAGAAGGAATCATTGTATTTGATGACTGGTCCAACTACATGTCAAGCCATGAGGTTACACCACCTCAACATCCTCGGATCCTCTGGATATGGTAAACCCCACTCAACCTGCAACCTTAGCAAGGGAGCCCTCTTAAGAAAGAAGGACACCAACAGTGACCCGTACCCAAATTGCTTCAGGTCACCTTTCTTGCATTTAGTCAACTGCCTCTTCACACTATGAAGGACTGTGTCTGACCAGTTAAAGACCTGAGGCTCAGTACACTCTATGGCGTACTGAAAATAGCTCTGGAGAGCCATGTGTGGAGAAACACTCCTAGGCATATGAGCAATGGTGAACAAAATAGTGTGAAGGGTCAAATATTGGACCCCCCAAATGGCCACCTTTCCTTTGCTTCTTTCCGCCTCTGGAACACAATACTGACGACAATACTCACTCATAGGAAACCCACCACCTCAGCTACCGGTCAAGCTATCGTGGTACCCACACCATGACAGTACTGTTAGGAAATAAACATCCTCAATATCCAAGGACAATGTGTGGACCCCCATGTGGAATACTTGTTGGTCCACGTCCCACATATGAACGAGGTACTCCAACAGCCTGACTTGGGCCCTCATACGCAGGATCCGAAAGAATTTCAGGAGACCACAGTCTTGCAAAGAGGAAATGGTACCCAGGTTATTCCTGGCAATAGAATCATCTTCTTCATGCTCTCTTTCACACCATTCCAGAACCATGGTGATAGCCAAATGCCTGCACAAGAACCATAAGAAGAAGGTCAGCATATATTTTCAAGCCTTGGTACATTTTTCATTGAGCAAACATCAAAGAAAATTTTCATTTTACGGTTCTCGCAGGTGCCCCTTTAGCATAGTGCAAGGTTCTCGCAGGTGCCTTTGGGGCCACCTACGACAATCATGCATTCTCGCAGGTCCTGTGTGGCTAGCTTGCGAGAATTCCTGAGCGCAAATTTTAGCCCTAAAACAAGCTCAAAAACTTGAAATTTACCAATGAAAACAAAAAATTTAACCATGAAAATATAGAAGGCAAGGAGCTTACCTCACTGATGGAGACGATTCGCCAAATGGTTGTTCGTACCTTCCGCAATCGAGCACCAAAATTCAAGGGAAAAAGAGGGGTTTTGGGTTAAAATCTTGGCAAAGTTACAATGACTATGGTAAAAGAACTTTTACCCACTTATATTTACTTTTTACCATTTTTGTTGGTTTTTATAGTTGTTTTATTTATCAAAGCTAATGCCTAATACCCCTATGAGTGTGATTTTTTGCAGACATGATGACTTCGACGTCCATATGCAGGGATACATATATTTTCTCTTTTTTATCGCATGTTTGAATTGTTTTTTTATGGTTTTTAGACAAAAATGCAAGCTTGGTCTTTGTTCGTTCTCACGCTCGAAAATACATGAGAACGTAATCGAACACACTTTTATCACTTTTTTGGGCTCAGCAAGGTTATACAAAAGAGGAACCCATTGGAGTCCTCTTTAATCTCTTTTCAGACTCTCTAAACATGAAAATATTGTCGAACGATCTTGCTATTTTCATGATCGTTAAAGTATTTGAAGAGAGCATTTGTTGGGTGATACTTTATCTCTTTTTTAGTCTCATCAGACTATTTTATGAAAATGGAACTGAGAGATTTCTCTTTTGAGTGTTTTTCCAGAATCTATAATCATGAAAAACCTTCGCGTTTTCTATCTTTGGACTCATTAAACAAACATCGAAAGACCCGTAATCGGAAGAAACCACTCCTTCCTAGGGTTCATTAAACATACTCCAAGGGACTAATCTGAAGGATGAGCTTACCTCAACAAACATATGTTATCCTCCTCAAGCTTGCATAAAAATAAAGAGGTAATCACCAAAAATGGTGGGGGAAAATTTGGGAAAGGGATGTGTTTTTGTATTCATATTATTGGCAGTAAGTGTCGCTCTTGAACATGACACCCCCCTATTCATTATCTGAAGCTAGTTTGGGAAATCCATGTGTCTCTCATTCGACTTGCTACGAGGTCATATCCTGAGTCGTCTCTGAGTCAGTGCTACCAAATCATTGGTCATGTCATTCATATGTTCAAGAGAAGTTCATCTGAAACCTTTATTGAGTCAGCCATCTGCAATTATCCATTCTCTCTATATCGGCCTTGTGTCCAGTTCAACCTACATCATACTCTGTTTCACCTTAAAAATTTGTTACTCATTTCATGTCATTGATGGGGGATACATCAAGGCCCTCCTGTGACGAGTTTTGTTCCGTCGACTCCAGCTCATTATCCGGAAACAAGACTTAGAAATTATTTGGTACCTTGGAACTTGCATGCCTCAATGGCAGGTTTTCTCGCTTTCGACAGTGGGTTTTCATCATTGACCCCTGATTGGGAGATTCTGTCAAATGTTCGACCTCAACTCATTTATTCACATTTGGTGGATTGTACTAGTGTACCTTGGGAGTCATTGACATTAATGGTGATTTCCGTCGCACTTGTTAATAGTTTCATCAATGACCAGTAATCAAGTGGTTTCTACCATGTTCGACTTCGGCACATGTAATCACATGGTTAGATTCGTACTTTCAAGTGACAGGATTGAACACCCTGGGTCTCATATTTTTTATCCAGGTTGCAATGGAATATGTATAATTTTTTGACACATAGATCCACTTTGTATGTCACGTGGCTATGTCGTCCCAATTTGAGTCTTCTCACATAGATCCACAGTGTATTCCTGGTGGTTGTGCAGTATTTTGACGGCCTGGATCCACGGTGTATGATTGGTGGCCATGACCTAAGTTCATGATTTCATTCGTTTGTAATCTGAGTATGGGAATGCCTACCTCAGAACTGGTATGATATTCTGCAGATGCTTGGTTGTTGGCAGGTTTTTGTTTAGGTGTGCTCCTGGTTTCTGACACACACACACAGTTTACAAAGTATTTCAGCTGTCATAGATTCCAGCCTCATACTTTGGGGGGCATTCTGTTACACATGATTTTAGTCATCTTGGTGATATCTTAATAAGAGTGTATT
>CBVK0101486718.1:0-11090 GCA_900067695.1 Picea abies
CTTCCGATCTCACTCACCAAAAAAGTTAAAAGGGTAAGACCCTCAATGGAGTCGCCAGGAAAACCAAAGGAAAGGACTCTAGGGGAAAAGGATTGCCAAATAGGATGTCATTAGGGATCGGAAAGGATTAAAATCCTCCCTGGCAACGACACTAAAAATTTTATTGCACTGATTGTACATTGTGTAGAGTCCCTCACAATCCCAACCAATGTACAACAAACCAGGAACAAAACCCATTGTCACCTCAGAAACCCATTGTCACCTCAGGAAGAGTCTCGGGTGACCCCTGGGGGTAAAGACTATGGATGGTCAAAGTCCCTAAGGTACATTATACAAGACTTGATGGGCTATGATGGAGATGGGAAAGATGAAGAAAAGGGTAATGTGAAGGAGGAGAAGGGTGAAGGCCTAAATACCTGCAAAGACAATTCAACCTAAACCAACTATTCACTAAGTCCAACGCCCAAGTATAAGTCCCACCTAAAACTAATAATGAAAAGTGTCTAAAAAAGCATTATCTTATGCAATTAAGGATGAAAAGTCACGAGTTATATTCAGTGGAACAACAATATCATTCAATTATCCAATTCCAATAATTATGGAAAAATTGCATAAGATGGATAAGATATTCTAATACTTTTCATTATCAATATAAACTATAAGATCAGATCTGAAATACTTATAACAACAGTAGAAATGAAAGATCCATAAGCTCTTTATCAGTAGTAAACACTTCAAAATCATCCAAGCAAATCAAGAGATGACAATGTAAAGATACTTGTCCATTTTTCCAATGAGCTACTATTGCCTAAGAGTGATTGTCCAATGATTTCTCAACAATTATTGTGCCCTAACCAGAATTGATGCAAATTGTAACAGCAGCAAAACTCTCTAGATCAGCAAGATAATCATTAAACAAGCCCACAACATTACTTGGAATACTTTATAAGTGATCTCCAATAACTTTCCAGTGAAAGAGGCACGTTATCCAACAATTTCCAAGTAAATATGAAGCATATGCCACATCTGATATGTGATATTGTAGCAGAGAAATCAGCAAAGAAAACAATCCAAAATATGCCCAACTAGCCTTCTAAACTAACTAGAACACTTAAGAAATGTTAGCAATTAACTAGGAAATAAAACTATTTAGACTAGCACACTAAACTAGGAATTAGAATAAGTTGTCCTAAACTAATTCTCTACATAAAATTTCAGCTTTATGGTTGTAGCTTTCAGTGAGGTACAGCAGATTATCTAGCCACTAAATCGAAAATCTATTCTGTTAGAATTAAATCCCTACTCAAACCACACAATTTAGACTATCTACTTGTTAAATTTGACCCTAAAATGAATAAGATATAGCAACCTAGGCTTAGTAAAAGTAGGTGAAAATTGCAGAAAAAAAGGGTTTGAGAGTTGAGGGGGTTTGGACCCTCAAAAATTTCAATAGGGTCACCCTAGGGGGGCAAGTTCTATCGTGCAATCAAAATTGTGTTTTGGTGAAATTCTACGTATCCCAATGCAAATTTCACAATCTCTGGTGCATATTAGTGCCTTGATTCTTTGGGTAAATGGAGTCAAAAGATGATTGGAGAAGGGCTAGAAGACCAAGAGTAATTTCTCCCTTGTAGGTTGTAGTGTTACCTATCCTACAAGAGGGGTTAGCCAAGCATAACGTCTAGCCCAAGATTTCAAAATAAAATGATAAAAGCCTGCAACAAGGTTGTTAGTCTCCTAATCCTTGCAACAAACTTTCATCAATAAACTAAATTTCTAAGGTTGTAGTGTTAGCAATCCTTAGAACAAGTTTATATTTAAGCACAAAGACAATTAGGGTTTGCAATCATAAATGGATAAATCATAAAATGGAACTTTCTCACCATAAAATTTGAAGAAGATGATAACAATAGCATGTAATATCCACCATTCATCAATAGATTCGTCCACAAAGCATTAGAATATCCATAATGAAAGCCTCCAAGCAAGTTGCACCATCCAAAATGCTCAATAACACTGATGTAGCGAAAAACATAGGCAAAGAATGATGGTATTATTCCACCCAAAGAATTCTATCTCATGAAATCAAGTGGGGAGTATTTATAGATCTCCCTGAACTTGGATTTTGTCCACTTACTAACCCACTTTAGGTTATCCACAAAAATTGTTTGAAATAATTCAAAAATATTCTAGACAACTCACCTTACAACTAATTTTGACCATTTAAACAATTGACTTAACCATAAATGGTCAAAAATAATCTCATAGTGAGAATCTAAATATAAATCACTTAACTAACTCCCAAAATATAAATAAAGGTGGTAAATCCACCAACAAATTCATTAATGATCTAGGAATACCCAACATCCTCCTGCATAAAACAAGGGATCTTCTCCCAAGGTATCGCCCAAGGGCCCAAATGCCATCGATCCCTTCAAAAATAAATGTGAAGTCGTGTAGTGAGCCCACCAAGGCTAACGCATGAGTTGAACTAGTCAACAAGAATCTCAAAAAGGTGCAACGTCCTCCTCCAAGTGGGAAAAATCAACACCAAGTCAAATCACCCCCTATGAATTTGCAAGTGGAAAACCCCAATGGAAATAACTCCTCCAAAAAATGTGGGAAGAAGCCTTCAAAGGATCAATCATCAAGCAAGGTATGAATTCATCACCTCAAAGCCTCCAAAGGCTCAACACTTACCCAAAGTTATGTAACGCTACATCATCCAATAGCCAAAAAGGGTTGACGTCAAGGGTGGTGTTACCCTCCTAAGGGAGTCGACCTCCTCAAGGACTCACCCAAATCTCCTCAAAAGTGGGGCGAGTCACCTAAAAATCATGATGATGAGGCCTGTGGAAGATCTCGGGCATATGACAAGTGAAAATGGGGAATCCAGCCTAGGGTTAGCTAACCCTAATAATGTTGTGGCGGCAATAAATGATGATCTGACACCTATATAATGGTCTGAGCCTATGGCCTACCGTACCAATCACTAAGTCTAAATTGTCACTTGTATTTGTATTATTCATTTATGATATTAGTAATATATCCTCAAGTGATGACTAATGTTTTAGTTAAGATTGCCTAGCCTAGTCATCATGCATGATTTTAGGATCTAGAGAAAATATCTCTATGAGGTGGCATCACCCATTGTACTATAAATATGTAACATTGGTGTGAATACAATAGGGGTTGGCTAGTGAGCCTTTTCCGCCATCTTGTTGTTCTTATGCATATGTTATCAATTGGTGTCAAAGCTTCTTTGTTTTATCAATTGGTATCAAAGCTTCTTTGTTTTATCAATTGGTATCAGAACCATGGTGAAAATTGCGGAGGAAGAGAATTGGTGATGGATCAAGGAAGAAAGGAAGAATTCTTGACATCAACCTGGATCTCTTCAAACTCAAGATCAATGGTATTGAGTGCAATTTTTTTTTAGGACTGTATCACAGACTGTATCAAGGACCATATCACAAACCGTATCAAGGATTGTATCATGGACTATATCGAGGATTGTAATGCAGACTAGATTGTATTAATATAGTCTGCCCAACATTCTGTAAAATTTCTTACAGATCTTCCAAAAGAAATCTGGTTATTGTCCATTACATGGAGATCGCCCAAGAGAAGTTGAGCACTTGACTGGTTATACCATGAGTCTTGGCCATCAGAGCGCTTGACATTGAAGAGGAATCTCAACGATTCACTCATCTCATTAACCATCTTCTCAACATTTTTTCTCATCCAAGATCTCCACATCGAAACTCATTGTTAGATGCCCTCGATTGACATTTTCTGATGAGATCCTGCAGCGATCTACACCAACATAATACAGATCTGTTTTTAGTCTAGATTTACTTTTCAAGGAATGCTTCAAGGAGAGTGATGGACCAGTATGGAGGAATGATGCAGGACATTTTCCCAAGTTAAAGACAGTGATTCGGTACCTACAGTAAACAGTTCAAGAGATAATTTTTCATGTCATGTTGTTTATATGAATGTTCGATGTATTTATAATGGAGGAATCCCATTTTCTATGTGAATTGGGAATTACGAATGCCTATATAAATCTGGGATTTCTTTGAGAGAGAGGTTCTTTGTTCATATAAAGAACAATACTCTGTTCTTTTTTGAGTTTTTTGTTGACCATCTCAAAGCATGAATTAGATAATTCATTGAGCATTGAATGGAATATGTATTAGAACAAGGTTGTTGAAATGTGTGACAGTGATTTAATCTTCCATTGATATTAGCAAATTCGAACTTGTGTTAGAGGCAATTGCATAAGGAATAACACCCAACATTATTGTATTAGAGACTGGTAATTGTATGCCCAGATCGATGATTAAATAGCCTTGCACACATTACAACCAAAATTCGTGCATGGAGCTACATGTGGAAACGCACCCACTCTACACAAAACAAGAATGAATGCATTGTCATGGAGGAAAGAATCGTTGATCGAAACGAGTTTAGGGTTATTGTTGGTTAAATAGAAATATTGTTTGGAATCTCTACATATATCTGAGATAAAGGTGGATAGAGAATGGAGCTATTCATAAAGGTTCGGAGTCAAAGACTCCCTAAATCTGTGTTAATCCATTATTAAGAAGCCAAGAAGACTACGCATCTAGATACGCCACACAGAGATCCGCCATTTGTCGATCTACCATAAAGAAATCCGCCATCTAGCGATTTTCCACACAGAAATATGCTAGATCATGAGATAATCAGCATAAAAAGATGGAGATGAAGAATTTCCCGTAGCTGCCTTTGACGCATGAAGGAGGAGAGCATGTACCTGACTTCTGCGATATGAGCGAGTGATGAGAGAAGCATGATGTTTTTGCTAATCAGGATCAGCCAAATATACAGGAAGAAAATCGGAGGCAACGGGGATGATGGTATTTCCTCCTAGAGAAATAGCCAAGCGATCCCAACACTCTTGATCAACAGTTACTTGATTCATCGACATCTTCGTCTTCAGTATTGGCAGCATTTGCGCAATTCATAATGGTGTCCTTACTCTGCTCATAAAGAGTGGTATATATGCACATGTCCAGTAATCTGTTTATATGACACTACACTTGCTTGGGTTATTGAGATGCAGTGGTCATCGCCCCATTTTGACAGTAGCCAAAGCTCGCAAATGATGTCTTTTTGGGCTTCTTCGAATGACTATGAGGATCTTAGGTGATTCACTAGCGATACTGCAAATCGACTGCTTCACATCCATTCCCAGAGGGTTTTAAGGGCCTTGAGGATTTTGAGGGTTTCCTTGATCCCATTGTGGGGACTTGAGATCTAGAAATGGAATTCCATTTGAGCCATTCTTAAGAGCTCATTCGAAACCTATGGATTTTTTAAATAAAAACCACGATAATCCAATCCAAATTTGTCAACAGCAAAATAGCCATGCCCTTCACAAGCTTCTCTAGTGTGATCTGATCTGCAACATCAATGATTTGCATGTGTTGGATATATGAGCCCATATACAACCGTCATTGACAGGGACTCGATACTCTATGGTTTTGTTTACACTTGGAACCAAGAGCCGAAGACAAAAATACCTAGTGCACCTCTTCTGGGTATAAAACTTTGGTTAAGTGTTTTTTTTTGTGTGCCTTTCTATAATGTGCTCTACTTCCCTTGTTTTTAATTAGATTTGGTGCATGTAAACTTTGGTTAAAAGCTTACCATTTGTGGGTTTGATCCATTATTTTATGGAAAGGGTTTTTTTATTATGAAACTCGTTATTATGTAAGGTTGCCATCAAGGGGAATTTTTGGGTTTAAGTTGCCCTATGCCTAGAATTGTAAAGGGGTGTTCTTATGTTGCCATATGTGTTTAGGATGGCATAAAGGGGGCAATTATTTTTTCATTGATGCACATGTTATAAGTGGGTTTTGGGATCTATCCACTAGTGAATATTTGAGGCATGTTGCCATAAATTTAAAATTGATATCCCAAGATTGTAAAATATTGCTAGTAGACATTGCATGGTAATCAATTTATGGAGAAATTTGTAGAATAAGAAGAAACGAAGCTTAGTTGAAAGATTCATGTAACATTTGTATTAATAAAATTATTATTTGTGGTGATGGTGTCCTAGATCTTCCCGAAATTGAATAAGGGGATCTTAGGTACACCTTTCGTAGTGTGTTGTGGTGAAATTTTCATGGAGGCTTATATTGTTTACTGTCTAGTTTTGACATAAACAAACTTACAATTTTAGCATTTAACGCAACACACACAAGATCAAGAACAATGTTATTCAAGCACAATCAAGCACATATGATCAAGAATATGTAAAGAACATTCTCAAGCATTCAAGTCGTCAACCACATCAGTAATCGACAAATCAAATATTTCGAACTCAACACATAATGGAGCATTTGAAGTTAAATTGTAACTTGCAAACAATGTTTGTTGTAAGATTACTTGATCAAGTTAATTTGAACTCGAAATAGTGTATTTTTAAGTGTAATTAAGTTGAGTTGAATTGAATTTTTCATAAGGTGCATTCTCAGTTGAACCAGACACCCACTACTTGATTGTGTCATTCTATTCTTGGGTCTATAGGTTGAGTGGTTGAAACTCAAATCATTTTAAAAATCAAGTTTTCGGGTGCATTTTCGATAGTATCTGACACCCTCAACTTCTTGGAAGAAAGCAAGAAAATTTCAAGCGAGCGAGTACAAGCGATCGTGAAACAAAATCAAGCAAGCAATTGAAGTGAATGAGTTGAAAGCAAGCCTTCTTTTTTTGAGTCAAATTGTAATTAGGATCTACCTGCACAAAGAGACCTCCTTTAGTGTTTTGAAATGCCTCAAAGTCTCGAATTATTAGAGTTATTGAACTCTCTAATAAACACTGTTGAAGACAACATAGTCAAACTTCACAAATATATTCTTCAATGAGAGCCAACTTGTTTGCAAGTGACGCAAGCTAAAGTTAGACTTCTTCAATCTCTATCCCAACTATTGAATGATGAAATCAAGGATCTCAAAAATCAATAGCCAATGAAGTATTCTAAACTAGTTTTTGTTCAAAACAACCCTCTCTATGATGATTATGATGATGTTTTTTATCAACAGTCAGTGAAGGAGAAACTCATTAAGACAACTCCATATGCAGATGAAGATGAAGTTATTCTTGAACCTACTTTTCAAGAGTTTTCTTTTGAGTTTAGTGAAGAAAACCTTTCAATGATGCAAAAACATGTAGTAAATCAACTTCCTTAAATGTTAAAGCAAGAGGTTCATAATACTCTTTCCAAGCCCATCATTAGACTTTGGGAAGAAATCATCTACAACAAGAATAGAACAGGACTTGGATATGACAAGGAAGTTACCTTTCATATTCCTAATTATTCCAAACCAATCCAGTTCCATAGTGTAGGATTTCTTCAAGAAGATTCACTTTCACCTATTCCAATTCTGCATCAAAATGAAAAATTCCAACATTTTAATCGAGTTGGTCACAAGGAGAATCATTGTTTTGATCACCATCCTTGCCAACATTGTGGAAATCATAACCATTCTTCAGACAGATGTTCAACAGTGAAGAAACCTACAAGATTGAAGATTCACTATGAGTGGATTGATCCTTGGCAGTGGTCACCTATATTTGTATTATTCATTTAGGATATTAGTTATATATCCTCAAGTGATGACTAATGATTTAGTTAATATTTCCTAGCCTAGTAATCATGCATGATTTTAGGATCTAGAGCAAATCTCTCTATGAGGTGGCATCACCCATTGCACTATAAATATGTAACAATGGTGTGAATACAATAGGGGTTTTCTAGTGAGCCTTTTCTACCATCTTGTTGTTCTTATGAATATTTTATCAATTAGTATCAGAGCTTCTTTGTTTTATCAATTGGTATAAGAGCTTCTTTGTTTTATCAATTGGTATCAGAGCTTCTTTGTTTTATCAAATGGATCAAAGTCTATGAAATTTAATGACACATGGAAAGATCCTGCAAGACAAGACAAAACATGTATATCCACAAGGAAAGAAAAACTAAAACAATAGCAAGATAAAACCAACGTAATATAAGAGTCATTAAGACTAGTCCATCACATTCCTCTATCTTAAGGATGTTATACCTCTTTCAAAGTCAAATTAAGGGAATCTTATCAAAGGACTCCAATAGGCTAAGTTACCCCAAGGTAGAGAGGTTGGTTCCTGAGAAGTGGATTTTCAAGGTCACAAAATGAGTGAGGGGCGATCATGGATTAAACTCAAGGTGTTGGAAGTTTGACATACAAGGGTCTATATATCTCACTCATGGGTGCTTATGATGGAGGTGAACTACAACCAATGGTTTATGTTATCCGTGAGTCTTCAAGCCCTTAATTTCCTTTTACCACATCATTACATGAGAGATAACCCAAAGAATATGTGATGCTCTAGAAATATTCCCATGAGTGATGTCATTTATTTCTCTTATTATTTTCTCTTTTGATTTTTTCTTTATTTTTCTCTTGTCCCCCTTGTGTTGAAAAACACATGCTTAACTTGCTTCACAACACCCCGAGGAATATGTAGAGCCCTGGCAGTGCATCCACAAGTGTTGGATATTGTGGACAAGTCTCTGAGGAGTTAACCATGGTAGGCTTTTTCTAGCCACCCCTTGGGCCTTTAGCTCCTTCTTCCCATAGAGTGAGGAACAATCTCTTTTTGGGTCAAATCATCTAACTAACTTGAAGGAGTGGGATATGAAATAAGGATATGAAAACAAAAAGTGGTAAGCATGGTGATGACCAATCCAAAATAAGTCTTAGTATGTATCCCTTTTCCCAAAGGGATCCCCAACTGTCCTAAGAAACCAAGACAACCACCAAGGTATGACTAGGGAAGAAGTATAACACACGAGCTAATGTCTCATGATCAAAAGGAGAGAGTTATACTAGTCATAAATGCCTCAAATATTAATTTGGTACTTGCCATGATCAAAGGCTTACCATCTTGTAGCATGTCTCATGAAGATGTCCTATAATCTCGTCCAGTATCATGGTGCCATCTATTGCTCAACAGTTTCTCATGATATTCCAAATGTGAGGAAACCATGCAATTCAAATCCAAGTATTGCCCATCTTTTGGCACTTCATTTCTGCAACCCAAGTGCCTCTAAATGCTACCTCTAAAATATTATCCACCAAATGGTGGATAATAGTACCTTTGTTGTATGGAAACGTGAGCTTTGGGATATCCATCTTCCTATGTAAGTGTCCCATGTTCATTATTTTGTGGATTCTCTTGCCTATCTACCAATCATTATAACCATTCATTCAAAAGACCATACTAAGGTTATCCAGTTCATAGTTTAAGTGTTTTTCATCCAAAATTATTGTGTCCCTTATGGAAAGTGTGTGAATGATGCTTACTTTTTGAGATAGCTAGTGATGATAGTATGCATGAAGGTATCTCTTTGTGTGTGACTTCCTCCTATATACTTGATACATAAGTATACCATTGATCTTCTTGATGGGCATGACATCCAAAAATTAAAGTTGGTTGTCCCTTTCTATCTCAATGATGAATTTGAAGTGCTATGAGAAACTATTGATGTTCTTGAAGAAGCCTTTAAGATCCTCTCTAGCATGCCCCCATTTGGTGAAGATATAATCCACGTATCATTTCCATACTTCTAGGTTTAGTGGAAAGGAGTTTAAAGCCCTTACTTCAAATTTCACCATGTAGATGTTTGCAACTACTAGTGATTGTGAAGAGCCTATTGCTACGCCATGAATTTTCTCATGGATATTTCCTTTGTATATGAAATATGTTGAATTAAGGAATTTGTTCACCAATTGAGCAGTTTCAATGTCTATGATGTCTTCTACTACATTAATGGCATGGTCCACTAGGACCTTGGTATAGTGAGACACAATGTCAAAGCTTACTAGAATATCACCATCTTCTACATTTTGGCTTTTGATACATTTACAAAGGATGACGAGTCCTTTAAAAAATATTTTGCATTTCTAGGGGGGAGGATGAGTAACTCAGAAAGAAATATTTCTAGAGAATAGGTCAAAGATCCTATCATGTTTATAGTTGGTATTAAGGAGACACCATATTTATGAATATTGGGTGCACCATATATTTGAGGCATGATAGCATTCTTTGGAGTGGCCTTCTTCTTAATTGATTCATCAAGGGATGAATGCTTGATCATTGTGGACACTACACACATTAGTTTGTTCCTAGAGTCTTGATTAATTACTCTATGGCTTCCACATGCGAGATGCTCCATCAATTTGTTATGGTAATCTACATCATCCATATGATATACCCTCATAGATGACAATATCATCTGCGGTGATTTTTCTTTGATTGAATTATAAAGTATAATTTTGTAAGTGTGTTAATTCATTGTGGAAAAAATGTTATAAGAATGTTGTTTCTCTGTCCAATCTCTGAAAAGACGAATCACACATATGTGCAAAAAGACTCAAGATCTTGCTTTGAGTAAGAGGAGAAAGATCAAATTTTGGGATTCACATAATAGTGGTGAGGGTGGCAGTGGTCAATGAGTGACCAATGTGTGTAATTTTGTATCTATGGCACCATATGTCAATCTTCCATGTTTGGGCACTTGCTGCCATTTTGTATATTGGGCGTGATGCACCATTTTGTAAAAAATGTACAGATGAGCCGATTTTGAATATATATATATATATATATATATATCATGGCACATGATGATGACAATGATGATTTACCCCTATACATTTGTTATATTTCATGGCACATGATGATGATGATGATGATTTACCCTTATACATATGCAAACACAATAATCATTAGCTCGTCTAATTAATATCATCATGTAATATACCAGATACAAAATGTATGCAGAATAGAAATAAAATGCTAGAAGTAGCAGAATAACAACAATATAACCAGAACATTCACCACAATAGCACTGAAATGATAAGAGAATAATAACAGAAATAGCACTTTGAATCTGAAAGCAATGTTCACGGGCCTCTTTGAGGGGGAAACCTCCAGTTGAGCAGAGCTCTATTACAATAATATCCAAGTTAGGTTTCTCATACCCTCGACTCCTATTT
>CBVK0101486722.1:0-13319 GCA_900067695.1 Picea abies
TAGATCTCCCAGAAAGTGAAACCCTAGTTTTCACAAAGTACCAGAAAACCAAAAAAATAGAGTACCAGAAGTACCAAAAGTACCAGAAAACCAGAACCACCAGTCCAGAAATACACTAGTCAAGTTTGAGGGGGTAAAAGTTGGATTTTTAGAAATTTGACTGCACCAGCTTACTCGTCTCAGCTCAGCGCATCTATCCCCTGGATCAAAATTTCAAAATTTGAAGTTTGAAAAATTAAGGTTTCCTCATAAAACCCTAAGTTGTAGTTGCAGTTGCAGTATTAGTTGCAGTTGTAGCCATAGTACCAGTTCCATCCACCCTTAAAGTTCTTAAGAGTTGGTGATCATTATCATTGCTACCAGATGGTGCCTCTACCTACAAGTGTCGTCAGAGGTATGTACTCACACATGTTTAAATGACTAAGCTTTAAAGGGTATTTGCAGGAGAAGGGATATCTTGTCATAAATCTAGAAGATCTCAAGATCCAACACATTCATAGGAATGATGCAACCCAGGTGTGATTATTCTGATATGCATCTATTTGTTATGACATTATTTTGATCAGTGTTGCATGACCATCATTATAACCTTTGATCAAAATCTGAGTCAAGGTATTGTTGACAGGTGAAATTGACCGCTCGTCAACTGGAGGAGTGAATTTGGTCTGGGGTTGTCTAATTAACCCAAGCCATTTGGATTAATTCACTCCAACGGGTTTAGCAGCTCCATTGGTCGATCTAAGTTCTAAAGAAAGCAAAAATAACTAAAGAAAATACAATACTTAATAAAGAACAATCACTAAAATCTATATGTACATTAAATATATATATGTACAATTTATTTAAATAATATGATCAATAACTTTATATACAATCTGTACAAAATGCGATTTTTAATCTAAACCCGTAAAAATCAAATGTGAATTAGTTACTTTAACAACAGTAATAAAGAGAGTGGAAATACTATTTAATTTGTTGGTTTATTTTCTTAGATGAATACACTCATGAAATCAAATATTAAACTGCCTAATTGAAAAGGAAATAACAGATAGTAGAAAACGTTCTATATATAGGAAACTTCTATATTCAGCAAACTAATGAAATCGAATAACAGGCTAACTTGTTATTGCATCCAATGTCTGTTCGATATTGAATATCCCGCCACCTTTATCTGATGAAGTAAACCTGCTACAGATCTTGAGATTGCCCCTAATAAATGAGAAACGATAATGCTGGAGATTGAATTATAATAACAGAACATATAATAGATGCAGTCACAATAATCTTATAATTTGCAAGTAACTACGATGAGATAATTCTTCCTGTAAGAACTTGCATGTAAACATTCAACTGAAATTAGAGATAAATCTCCTAATTTAAATTGAATAGAGGATCATTGTATGTTATATCTGAGACACGAGATATGGGAAGTATGTGAAAAGGATTATCTCAAATAACAATAAATCATGCAGACGAAAGGCTGTCATCATCTATCATCATATTGAGATAAGCAGAACTTAAATTAAAACATGATACAGAAAGCTAAAGCTGTAATGTATTCTGTGTCATTCAAGTCTGTATGTAAATATCCATATTCTCACCCCAGGCCAAGATGTCCATTGTTTACAAAATGATGAGTTTATATAGGTCTGAGGAAACATAATTGTTTCTATTCCTGAGATCAAATTTGTTTCAAAAAATATGGGGGATGCAAACACCCTCATTCACCAAATATAAAAAAACTAACAACAGCCTATTTCTAACTATTAAAAATACATAGTAGATGTGACTGAGAGATCTTAAACGTGCATCATATCATATTTGAAATCATAGGCTCATGAATTATCCTTTGATCATACAATCAAATCTCATTATGAAACTTTGGAGTTAACAATGGTTGTAGTTTCTTCTATGTTCTTAAAAATCACATGTCTTGTGATCTCTAATTGTTTTTATTTACCTTGTAAAACCAACTCGAGCCTTAAGTTTTCACTCATTAACACACTGACTTGGTATTTTAAAGCCTTGACATGGGATTGTAGAACCAGTATATCTGTGTAGTATCTGTCGATCCACGATCGGCACACATCACATTGTGACTGTAAAGAGTTTTCATTGGGAAGAACAACATTATGGGTCAGAGAATCCTCCATGTAGATGGTATATTTGTCACAGAGTTGGATACCAGGGAATTTTGGGTTATCTTTCAAACAAGGAGGCAGATTATTGACATAATTATAGGGTTAGTCAGGGTATAGCGCGAATGACACAGGGTCCTCTTCAACAAGGAATTTGTCAATTTCTGAGTCTGAGCCTTCACTCACTTCAATCATGTTGATCGTGTCTACACGGAGTTTCATTTTATTTCGAACACTTCGAGAAATCAACCGACCAGCTCTTTTGTTTTTGAAATTGACATCAACACTGCCTTTTAACTTCTTTCCTGTAGGATTCTTCACAGCTTTAATACAATCCTTTGGATGTGTGACCAGTCGACTGTCATGTTGAATAACCTTAGGATAGCTCGAGGGTTCATTGTTAAGGGAAAAATCACAAGCCTGGGGAGGTGGGGAAGAGGCCGTAGGGTTCACAAGGGTTTCCACAATGACTGGTTTATCTACTTCTCCCAACTCAAGGTTACCAAAACCATTTCGCATAATGAACGAATCCCAACAATCGTTTTGTGACTGTAACTGGTGCATGAGGATGATTTTAATCATACCATGATGAAATAGACTTGAATCTGACCTCTGTTTCCTAAATCATTTACCCATTTTATACAGACTTCTTGATCACAACTGATTATTTTTCGTGAGGTAAATAGTAAATTCCAAGGGACTTCCTCCACTTTCATGTTTTTGAACCATTTATGACCAACTACTGACAATCATGTGGCCTGACTCAGGAACTCTTCAGTTATTTCCAATTTCACATCACCGATTTTTTCCCTACATCCATCAAAGGTTAAGGCAAACTCCTGGGTGACCTGAAGATTAAAACCCTTAAACTTTTTGATGAAAACATGCCAACCATTCCTTTCCAAATCTTCCCTAGCATTATCATATGAGAGCAGGGTTTGGATGTCGTTTGGTTCGACCCTTACCACTGGAACCATGTTGAATGGATAGGTAATTAACGCAAAACACACAGGTAGGGTTTGCAAAAACGCAACAGAGCCATAGTCCCGAGCTTTATCAAAACATGTTGTGATGATTCAAACGACGGGCAAGGTGTTTAATCAAAACGCGTGTGAGCAGTTTTGTGAAACCCGAGACCATGCTAAGGAGTAATGGCATCCTATACATTGTATGCCACCTTGGCATTATGTACATGCTAGGACTAGAGTACTCTGAAAACATAGTGCGCACATCATAGTTTGATTGCAAAGTTAGGTAGGTTTACAAAAATCGAATAGTTCAAAGTTTCATGAAAGAAATGTGATCAAAAATCAACCAAAATCCATACAAAAATTCGAATATCAAATGGTGGGGGTCTTTCATTCATACAAACATAAATCTCTTAGGCATGCTTAGAATCAAAAGGGTCACAAACAAGGAGAGCAACATGCTCATAGCAAGAAATCACAATTCTGTAATAAACCATATGCTTTCAATGAAATTTTAAAACAAAATAGTAACGATAGTTGCAAGTTTTCATGCTTTCAGTCATGAAAATGAAGCATGAATAGATGATAGGTAAAATGTGACGATTTACAACTGTCGGTTAGAAAAACACTTATGAAGAGTAATAAAATTTCATAGACCTCTATGTAGGCAGCTTATAAAAATAATAATTATATAGTCGCTGCCAACAATGGCGACATGTTGGGAGAAGTAGTTATCTCTGTCATACAAACGAGTTTAGGTTAGAATAATTAGAAAAACCTCAATTCGAAAACAACCAAAAATTTGTTTGAGCATCTCAAATAATTATAATGCAGTTCAGTTTCAGACAACTTTTATTTTGAAAGCAACGAAAACTGGTGACATTATTAGCAAAAGAGAGCCATGATGTAGAGTTAAAATCTTCAATATTGTTGACAAGGCTTCTGCTGCCAACAGGCATCCATAGCCTCGACGGGGATGTCAATTAACCCATTCTGATATCTTTATCCTATCAAGAAATTCCAGATCAGAAAGAAGGACGTTTGAGGTCAAAAAAAAATCCATATCTGAGAATTTTCTTTTACCTGACATTGCTTCGCTACCAGCGGGCCTGTTCAGTACCCCGACAAAGTTATCTTGGCATCATGTATGCATTTACCCGCTACCAACAGACCTGTTCAGTGTCCCGATGGGTTTACAAACACTTCCCACATCTCTTTGAAAGTTTATTCATATTATAGTTTTTTGAAATATTCGATAGAGTGGGGTGACGTTGAAAATTCCAGTTTTTAAGTCACATATTTTAAAATTTTACATGTTGTCCTTCATCAAGATCCAAAAATGGTTCATTAATAAAATCATCTTTCAAGAATAGGGAGACATCGTTGAGTTATTCTCTTAAAGAACAGGGACAGTGTAAAAAAGATTTATATATATGGTCGTAAATGCTCTCAATTTACAGATTGAAACTAAGAAAATGCTTTTCAAAACAAAATTCATCTTTAACAAGGCGACGATTTCAGAAAAATACAGCAATCGATGTTCTGACAGCTTTCATCAGTTATTTTCGAGGGGAAATTTTTTTGTTTTCTTGGTCTGAGATAGACTGTAATACAAGGATGTTCGACTCAAAAGGACCGATGAACTAAAATGAAAACAAAACAAAACAGCAAAGAAAAATTGGAAAGCAAAGAAATCCAAACAGAAAAATATGTACAGAAGGTGTATCTGAAAACATCATGCAAAAAAAATCCCTTGGGAGACTGAAAGAAAATAGAAAAATTGTGTTTGATGTGAAAGAAGTCCTACTCATGGTACCTTGGTTCAGGGTTGAATTTACGATTCATATTTATTTATCTCTTTACTTTCCATTTAAAAATTTCATAATAATACTGCAGCTTTGAAAAGAAATATTCAACGAAAAGTAGAGAGAAAAGGATTACATGGACTTCCCTGACAATAATCATGTTATGGTTCTTGTGGTGCACCCACTTGCGTTCATGACTGCATTATTACAAAGAGAAATAGTGAGAAATAAAACTGAAAGAAAACCTATTCATGACTGCATTATTACAAAGAGAAATAGTGAGAAATAAAACTGAAAGAAAACCTATTCCTAAACCTACCCTAACTATTAAACAAATCAAAGTACTATGTGAAGTCATGTTTCCAATGTAGCCATCAGAGTAACTCCAATCCTGCAATGAAAACAAAATCAAACATTACTAACAAGAATGGTAATATATCAAAAAATGACATAAATATATCACACTTACCTTCATAATCATTATTTAGAAACAAAGTAAGTATGATCTTACCATTCCCTCGAAAATTCTTGATGTATGAATCCTCCAGCCATTGTGCAATTTTTTCATGATAAGGGTCATAATGGCATGGGCAAGTGTAAGTAAGTTTGAAAAACTTGTCAAGATTATGAGGAAATGAAATAACCATCAGCCAAGGCTGAAATGCCCCATCCTCCTTACCATTCTCTAAGTGTTCATTAATTTCTTCACATGGAGGATCTAAAAGAAATATGTCACTCCTACTTCCAAGATACTTATGTAAAAAGAAAGTAAGCATAACTTTATCTTTATTATGAATATTTTTTATATATGAATATTCAAGCCATCCTAAGATCCTGTCACAAAAAGGAGGATGCAGACCATGACTTGGATGAAACGAATATATCAATGTGGAACTCATCATAAGAGGATTTGTGCCATCAATTAGATCATTGATTTGAATGTTTCCTTTGATGAGATTGGTCATTTCAAAATGTGAAGCATAAACATTAAGATTCAAGCTAATCAAAGAACGAATATGCAATGTAGAATATTTGATTTCCATAAGGATGAGTGCATTGTCTTTTTCAAACATAAATCATGTAAAATCATCTTGCAACATGTCCTTTTTCCATTTGAGTGATGAAAGTGAAAGAGCGTCAAATCCGACTTTATCAATGTTATGTTTGGAATTAATTTCATCAAATCTTGGCAAATCGAAAAGATTGGATTGTGGTGGCAAAGAGAAAGATACTGTGGGTAAAGTATCAAATCCACCAAAATCTAAGAAGAGATTGGGATATAAAGAGTAAAAGGAATCAGAAATAAGCACATGAAAAGAATATCTTGAGCTATGATATTAACAATGGTATTCTCGAGACATTCCTCTTCATTTTCCTTAAAACTTTCACTCTGTTTTGGTGATAAATTCTTCAATATAATATGATCATCTAAATTTGCCTCTTGTACGATAGATAATTCAAAACTTTCATGGAAAACATTTGATCTTTCATGTTGATAAGGTACGATTTGTAGATGAGGGTTTAAGGTTACTTCTTCCAATTGCAGATTTACATCTCTAATCAGTTTCATTGGAATGTTAGAATGCTTAAGATCATTTTCATCACCTAAGTCTTCTTCAATAACCGAATTTAAATACTGATTAGAGAAAGAGTTAGGAGAATGAGGACATTCACCTTGACCCAACATCGAATCTTCTTCCACGATGGTAGAGGACTGAAAATACAATGATTTAGAGGAAAAACCAATTTGATTGTCAGTAAGAACATTTTTAATAGATTCTACCTCCCTTGCTTGTTCAACATTTTTGGATGGATCCCTCTCATCCTGTGAACACAATTCTTCTTGCAATTGAGTGATAGTATTTGTAACTGCTTCATCATTTGCGATCAAATATGACTGGATGCAAGCATTATAGAGGAGATTTAAAACAAATGACATGTCATCAAGATTAAATTTACAAAGAACATGATGGATTCTTGTCGAAAAGCCTTTTGAAGATGAATTTCCATTGATTAGAAAAGTCTGAAATTCTTCACATAATTGATTGTAATCATAGATTTCAAAAGCATCTAAAAATTCATCTACAAACTAAAACCAATCAAAAATGTGATATGATGGAAAAGACTCAAACCAATGTTTAATCCGACCCCTGAAAGTAAAAGAAAACAATCTGCACAAAACCTTTAAATCAGAAATATCACGCTTGATACATTTACACCAAAACTTGTTAATATGGTCTTTTGCAGATACATTCCCCCCACCATCAAATGTGAGTTTGGAAAAGAGAGAGACTGTCTTGTTGGAAATATCAGGTAATGAGAAGTGGAAAGCATGTTCCAACAAAGTGATTTGGGGAGCCATGAGAAATTAATTAAATTCGAAACAAAGACTCCTATAAGGCCAGCTTGTCAGTCTCACCCTCCTTCTAGCGCCATTTTTTGATGGGCAAAATTGATCGCTCGTCAACTGGAGGAGTGAATCCGGTCTGGGGTTTTCTAATTAACCCAAGCTGTTTGGATTAGTTCACTCCGACAGGTTTATCAGCTCCGTTGGCCGATCTAAGTTCTAAAGAAAGAAAAAATAACTAAAGAAAATACAATCATTAAAATCTATATGTACATTAAATATATTTATGTACAATTTATTTAAATAATATGATCAATAACTTTATATACAATCTGTACAAAATGCGAGTTTTAATCTAAACCCATAAAAATCAAATGTGAATTAGTTACTTTAACAACAATAATAAAGAGAGTGGAAATACTATTTAATTTTTTGGTTTATTTTCTTAGATGAATACACTCATGAAATCAAATATTAAACCGCCTAATTGAAAAGTAAATAACAAATAGTAGAAAATGTTCTATATATAGGAAACTTCTATATTCAGCAAACTAATGAAATCAAATAACAGGATAACCTATTATTGCATCCAATGTCTGTTCAATATTGAATATCCAGCCACCTTTATCTGATGAAGTAAACCTGCTACAGATCTTGAGATTTCCCCTAATAAATGAGAAACGATAATGTTGGAGATTGAATTATAATAACAGAACATATAAAAGATGAAGTCACAGTAATCTTATAATTTGCAAGTAACTACGATGAGATAATTCTTCCTGTAAGAACTTGCATGTAAACATTCAACTGAAATTAAAGATAAATCTCCTAATTTAAATTGAATAGAGGATCACTGTATGTTATATCTGAGACACAAGATATGGGAAGTATGTTGAAAGGATTATCTCAAATAACAATAAATCATGCAGACGAAAGGCTATCATCATCTATCATCATATTGAGATAAGCAGAACTTAAATTAAAACATGATACATAAAGCTAAAGCTGTAATGTATTATGTGTCATTCAAGTCTGTATGTAAATATCCATATTCTCGCCCCAGGCCAAGATGTCCATTGTTTACAAAATGATGGGTTTATATAGGTCTCAGGAAACATAACTATTTCTATTACTGGGATCAAATTTGTTTCAAAAAATATGGGGGGATGCAACCACCCTGATTCACCAAATATCAAAAAACTAACAACAGCCTATTTCTAACTATTCAAAATACATAGTAGATGTGACTGAGAGATCTTAAACGTGCATCATATCATCTTTGAAATCATAGGCTCTTGAATTATCCTTTGATCATACAATCAAATCTCATCATGAAACTTTGGAGTTAACGATGGTTGTAGCTGCTTCTACGTTATTAAAAATCACATGTCCTGTGGTCTTTAATCATTTTTATTTACCTTGTAAAACTGACTCGAGCCTTAAGTTTTCACTCATTAACACACTGACTTGGTCATTTAAATCCTTGACATGGGATTGCAGAACCGGTATATCTGTGTAGTATCTGTCGATCCACGATTGGCACACATCACATTGTGACTGTAAAGAGTTTGCATTGGGACGAACAACATTATGGGTTGGAGAATCCTCCATGCGGATGGTAGATTTATCACAGAGCTGGATACCAGGGAATTCCGGGTTATCTTTCAAACAAGGAGGAAGATTATTGACATAGTTATACGATCGGTCAGGGTATAGCCCGAATGACACGGGGTCCTCTTCAGCAAGGAATTTGTCAATTTCTAAGTCTGACCCTTCGCTCACTTCAATCATGCTGATCATGTCTTCATGGAGTTTTGTTTTATTTTGAACACTTCGAGAAATCAACTGACCATCTCTTTTGTTTTTGAAATTGACATCAACACTGCCTTTTAACTTCTTTCCTGTAGGTTTCTTCACATATTTAATACAATCCTTTGGATGTGTGACCAGTCGACTATCATGTTGAATAAACTTAGGATAGCTCAAGGGTTCATTGTTAAGGGAAAAATCACAATCCTGGGGAGGTGGGGAAGAGGCCGTAGGGTTCACAAGGGTTTCCACAATGATCGGTTTATCTACTTCTCCCAACTCAGGGTTACCAAAACCATTTCGCATAATGAACGAATCCTAACAATCATTTTGTGACTATAACTGGTGCATGAGGATGATTTTAATAAGACCATGATGAAATAGACTTGAATCTGACCTCTATTTCCTAAATCGTTTACCCATTTTATACAGACTTCTCGATCACAGATGGTTATTTTTCGTGAGGTAAACAGTAAAGTCCAAGGGACTTCCTCCACTTTCACGTTTTTGAACCATTTCTGACCAACTGTTGGCAATCTCGTGGCCTAACTCAAGAACTCTTCAGTTATTTCCAATTGCACATCACCGATTTTTTCCCTACAGCCATCAAAGGTTAAGGCAAACTCTTGGGTGACCTGAAGATTAAAACCCTTAAACTTTTCGATGAAAACATGCCAACCGTTCTTTTCCAAATCTTCTCTAGTATTATCATATGAGAGCAGGGTTTGGATGCCATTTGATTCGACCCTTACCACTAGAGCCATGCAGAATGGACGGGTAATTAACACAGAACACATAGGTAGGGTTTGCAAAAACACAACAGAGCCATAGTCCCGAGCTTTATCAAAACATGCTATGATGATTCAAACGATGGGCAAGGTGTTTAATCAAAACGCATATGAGTAACGGAATCCTGTACAGTGTATGCCACCTTGGCATTGGGTACATGCTAGGACCAGAGTACTCTGAAAAAATAGTGTGCGCATCATAGTTTGATTGCAAAGTTAGGTAGGTTTACAAAAATTGAATAGTTCAAAGTTTCATGAAAGAAATGTGATCAAAAATCAACGAAAATCCATACAAAAAATCGAATATCAAATGGTGGGGGTCTTTCGTTCATACAAACATAAATATCTTAAGCATGCTTAGAATCGAAAGGGTCACAAAGAAGGAGAGCAACATGCTCATAGCAATAAATCACAATTCTGTAATAAACCATATGCTTTCAATGAAATTTTAAAACAGAATAGTAATGATAGTTGCAAGTTTTCATGCTTTCAGTCATGAAATCGAAGCACGAATAGTTGATAGGTAAAATGTGACGATTTACAACTGTCATTTAGAAAAACACTTATGAAGAGTAATAAAATTTCATAGACCTCTGTGTAGGCAGCTTATAAAAATAATAATTATATAGTCGTTGCCAACAAGCATTAGATGGATTAAAATTTGAGATCATAGAGCTTATCCTCTAACCCAACCTTCTGTCAAGATAGTGTATTCTCTTAGTACAGAAGATAGGTTGAAGAAAGCATTCATTATCTTGAGTTAAGGAGACTTGGAAGAAAAGAAAGCACACTCATTCTTGAGGACAATGTTCCAGGTCCCAAGTTTGATTAATCAAGTTGATAATATTCGAAGTTACACATGACAAGTTGAGATAGCAGTCTTTGAAAAGTATTATACTTGGTAGCATGTGAGCATATAGAGGTAAATTCTTAATGTAATCATTTGCCTGATACAACTAACACCTCCTCGAGGAGAAACCTCATGTGTTAGTTACAGGTTTCCATGGAGGAATGTTTGATCACAACACTATAAGAGTGTTGACCTCATTTCGTAGTATCTCTCTTAGTTTTGATCGTTGCTTCAGAAAATCCATGAGTGATAGCTCTAAAGGAGCTACTATGATGATTATTCATGTTATTGTTTTATCTACTATTATCAAAAGAATATTACTCTTTCTTTTTGTTTTGTTGACCTTGTTTTAGGTCACAGGTGATAACCCTGAGGAAGCTATAGTGAAGGTTGAAGAAGGCAACATATTATATGAGACATGAACCAGACTATGTACATGACCATATACACTCATGCACCAAAGAAGATGAAGAAGAAGCTATCTCTTGAGATTCAGAGTATCTAATATGAATATTGAATGAAAGGAGCAGAAGGCTCCAAAGATTACTGAACATTAGAACGGGAAGCAGACCTCGTTTGAAGCCTAACTCAGTCTTTCATATTTAGACTTGGTATGCAACACCAAGTATACCCTGTAAGATATGACGAAGTCCTTGCAGACTCTGAAGAAATCGAGAGTAAGCCTGATCTCAGAAAGGATCAGATGAAGAGACAACTTCCAGGACCATAAGACAGATCGTAACTTCAGAGACTCCTAGGAGACATGAAATCTCTGGGATGATTCGCTTGTTTCAGTGAAAAATAAAGAAGCAAATCAGAAAGACTAGGATATGGTTTGTTCTGTGAGATGAGAAGTCAATATTGACTTCCAATATTGATATATGCATATCAAACATGTTACAAATGTACAAATCCTGGTGTGTTTCTAGAGGATTCTCCCAGCAAAGGGGAGAAGACTATGACGACACATTTATTGAAGAAATAGTTCCAGACAACTAGAACAACCATGATTCATATATAGTATGAGATGCAAGGGGAGTAATCCCCATATTTAAAACTGAGTGGCAGTTGGTGCAGTACACTAGTTGGGTAATGGAGACATGACTACAATGATAGATAGATTTACCTCCATGAAAGAAGAAGAGTTATCTTCAATATCAGTTATTGAGCCACTCTCAATTTCAGATGAAGCTGTTGTCGTGATAGAATAAGAGGAGTTACTCTCAAATTTTAGCAGCCACATTGAGAATGAAGTAGTCATTATCAGCCTCAGAAAAACTACAGGTGCAGAATCCCATATTCCAGAAGGAACAGTTGCAGAGAGAGTAGAGGACATACTCCCAGACAATGAGACAAATAGTGCCTTACAGAAAGCACATAGAGCCAGCACATGTTTGTGCAAATTGAGTTGTCATTGAGAAAGTGTACTAGATTGGTACAATGTAATGAGAAAAATTGATTTGAATATTGAAGATAGAAAGACTCATGTATGTCAGTTGAAGAAGGATCTGTACGTGTTGAAGCAAGCTCCTAGAGCTTGATATGGCAGAATTGACAGTTTCCTGATGATCTTGGGCTTTACCAAGAGTAAAGAAGATTCTAACCTCTACTTCAAGGTTATGAACGATGAGCTAGTGATATTGTTGTTGTATGTGGATGACTTATTCTTAACTAGAGAAGAAAATCTCATCACCGAATGTAAGAAGAAGCTCGCTTTAGAATTTGAGATGAAAGAGCTTGGCCTAATGCATTATTTATTAGGTCTTGAGGTATGGCAGAGTCTAGAGAGATTCTTCCTTAACCAAGGGAAGCATGCAGTCAAAATCCTAAAGAGATTTGACATGTTGAAGTGCAAGTCCATGAATACACCCATGGAAATGAAACTGAAGCTATTGGTCGACACTTCGTCATAATTGATTGATGTCACATTGTATAGACAGATCATTGGATCACTGATGTACCTGACGAACACCAGACCAGATATATGTTTTGTTGTGAACACTTTGAGTCAGTTTCTGGTAGAACCTAGACATATTCACCTAGTTGCTGCAAAACATGTGATGAGGTACCTTAAGGGTACATTAGATTGTGGTCTTAGCTATGATGGAGATCATTGTAAGTTTTAAACTTGTGAAGTAAATCCATGCATATAGATTCTTAAGCAAAACAGAATTTAATCAATGGCTCATACACAGAGTACATAGGGATTTTATACTGGAAACCCTCAACTAGGAAAACCTTTCTTATATTCATTATATCAAATTTCACCATTCACTATACAATATATACAATTTTTTTAGGTATTTCGTAGATACCAAAACCCTAATCCCTAAAACCGGGATTATTTTTAGTAAACCGCTAAAAATAGCAAAAACCACCCCAAAATAAATTTCGAGGCACTGCCCTAGGCTACGCCCAGTGTTGAACGTTGCGCATACCCAGGGGGGGCATACCTGACCCCCCCTAGGAAAGTGCTTGGCGCACATGACACAAACATAGAACTACTATGAGGGATCGTCAGACACAGTTGTCAAATCTAACGCACCTACACACACACATGCAAAGAATATAACACATACCCAACATTCTCCCACTTGTTGTTTTCTTTGCATCC